>LFYR01000513.1:92145-279140 GCA_001185155.1 Zostera marina | reverse complement strand
CCACCTGCTGTACTTTAGATGACGGAAATCCGCCATCTAAAGGTCCAGGGATAGTCGGCGGACATCCGCCGTCAATGAAATTAACCGTCATCAATGAATTGGCGCCAACCTATTCCCGCGCCATATTTTAGATGGCGGATTTCCGCCATCTAAAACTTTTCAATTCGCGCCAAAATTTTCAGTTTAGATGGCGGAAATCCGCCATCTAAACTATTTTTGGTGGGAAATGGGGATGGATAATAGATGGCGGTCTTTAGATGGCGGTTTATGGGTTTTAATGGCGGTGTCCTAGATGGCGGCCTTTAGATGGCGGATTTCCGCCGAGGATCACTTTAGATGGCGGAAATCCGCCATCTAAAGACCGTCATACAAGGTCCTTTTTTTTGTAGTGACGATAACGACAGTATGGGTGATCTGGACCGAAAGAAACAAGAGAGTACACGAAGACAGACGAACATGGCCGCAAGAGATAGGGAGAAGGATAATACAAGATATAGCAAGCACCTTCACAGCGAATAGGTACAAGACCAGAGGAACGACTCAAGAGCAACGATTAACGAAAATATGGGCTAGAAGCCCCCAACAAGACCCAAGCTAAACTGTCTACTATTAATACGACATATTTGTCATTTAAATTCGGTAGAAACTTGTATTAAAGAACTACAACATCTAGGCCAATGATGGGTTAGAATTCAACAAATAGAATTCTGACTCACCAAAAAACATAGAAAGTAAAGTGTGTTAATGGAATGATCAAAAAAATCATATCTATAGAGAGTCTTACCTTTTAAGATATGGTCTTTCTTTTACAGTAGAAACGACATGAATGATCACTTACGAGTAGTTGACCGAAAGACGATGATAGAGTTTTCCCTTGAGAAAAAAAAGATGTCTGGAGCACGCCAGAGTTTTTATACTTTTCATTGTCCAAGGCCAACTACGTAAGAACGATAAGACATAGATCGTTTTAGGAAATATCGAGTCAGTTTTTAAATGTTGTTAAAGGCCTAAACGATCGTAAGATTACATGGCTGAATTAATGTGAAAGACGTGAGGTGGATCGCATGTGATCACACCTTTTTTTGCTTTAAAATTTATATAGTTTTAAATAAATAAAAAACCTTTTCCAAAGGTGTTTCACCATATATGAATAAATGGCTGACCTATTCTCCTTCCAAGTTGGAAAATCTCCAGAGTTAGTAAGCTTCTTTAATCAATATTGACGTCGAGACCTATTTGGGCTTAGGCATCGACATATTTGGACCTTGAAATTGAGATCTATTCTTCTAGGAATGAATCTAGAGTCGGATGGAAGCCCAAGATCGAATTCAGGTGCATTCCAGACGATGTTTCGGCCAGATACCAATTAACGATATAATCATTAATAAGTGAGCTCTCAACATGTCATATCCAAAGAAGCTGGTGCTTATTTTTCAATGAGAAAATGAACGCCACAATTATACGTGAATACGACACATCGACAACTCATAAGTTGGTTTTTTTTACTAAAAAAGAAAAAGAAAAGCGGCAACAGCAATTGCTTGATTGATAGATTGATTAAGATTGAATAACTTATTGTAAAAAAGGTCAATTTTTAGATCTTATTGTTTCAAAACTAATAACAATTTTCATATTAACTAATAACAACTCTTCATATTGATTCATTGAATTTCTTCCAACCTTATTTATTACTGTACCATATTTAATATTAAATGATTGAATAAACAGATGGGTTTATTCTCAATTTCGCTTTATTGTAAAAATCAGATACTGTAGCCTGTATATTACTACTACTATTACTACACAGCTTCTTATTTAATGTATTTAGTTCTTTTCATGTGTGATGTGTTTGCTTTGGAGTTTGGACTGTAGTCGCTTGCTGTAGAAAAGGGGCAGAATCGAACAACACTGAGATCTATCTTCGAATCTATAACCCAAAATCTAGATTACCCAAAAAAGAGAGGGTGCAATTATCATAGAAGGCGAAATCTCACCCACTACTACTACTTTCTTCTTCATCTTCAGTTCTTTATACTTCTCAAGTCAAGTGCTCGAGTTATAGTCAAGTATCAGTGGAGATCTCAAAGCCTGTGGATGGCAATTTGACTGGTAAAATACTATTAAAGTTTTCTTTTCTCATCTCATCTTCACTGGTTTCCAATTTATGTGTGCACATATAGTGTTTGATTAAATGTATGTCGGTTTATATGTTCCAGCAGGATTCTGGAAATCGACAATGGAGTCCTACCCAATTCCCAATCTCTACAAAAAACTAGGATTATTAGAACCGGAAACGACAACGACGAGACAGAGAAGAAAAAATACGATCACCCAATACCCACCACTCCTCTTAATCCTCTCTACCCACCTCGATCATATCGTTAGGACTAACGATAAGCTTCTCCAGTCACAAACAACTGAAAAAATCACAGTCTTCCATGGTTTAAAACCACCTAATCTCACCATCCTCCATTACGTCCAACGGATCTTCAAATACTCAAGTTGCAGCCCGTCTTGCTTCATACTTGCCCAAGTCTATATTGACAGGTTCCTTCTACAACCGAATGTTAGCCTCACTTCCCTCAACGTACATCGCCTTCTCATCACCTGCTTCGTCGTCGCCGCTAAGTTCATAGACGACGCGTATGAGCTGTTATTATTTTAAACAATTACGCATGATTTTTTTCCCTATCTGTTTCTTAAACTAATCTGCCGTTTAATTTGTTCCTTCCTTCCGATGAATTGAATATCTATGGCAGATTCTATAACAACGCGTATTATGCAAAGGTTGGCGGAATTAGCACGGCGGAGTTGAACAAGATGGAACTGAGCTTGCTGTTCTGTTTGGATTTTAGAGTGAAGGTGAGCACGGAGACTTTTGGATTATATTGTAAGGAGTTGAAGGAAGAAGGGAATAGAAATAACTACAAGGTAGATAGAACTATTATCCCGTTGCTTGAAGGGCTGATGACAGATAAAAATAAAGAAGAGTCAAATTCCAAATTTCCTATCCCAAGCGGGCTTCCCTGCAAATTTCCCGTTTAATATTTATTTGTATCAAATATCAATTTATAGAAATGGAAATTGGAATTGTGAATTAATCATTATGGAAGAAGTAATGGAATTTAGAGTTGTATTATTAATTCGATGGTAAATAATCAATCGAACTAAGAACAATTGCATGATTTTTTTTTATAGGGAATATTCACTGTTCACTGTTCCAATTTAATTATTATTTATGGGGAAATTAATTTATGTTTTCACCTATTTTAATAATGGCAATGACGTAAATACTTTTGTAAAATGTTTCTCCTTCCTTTTCTAACAGACGGATTCGATCTCATGTGATCGGCAACCGGAAAGACGGAGAGAGGTTTGGGATGTCTTGTTCGACCAGAAAAGGTGTGGTTTTGGAGAGACGATAAATATTCCAATCGGATTAGTGAAAATTTTCCATTTTGGAAGAAAAACATCTCTGGATTTATCTCCGAAGCTTTCTTTCTCCCCTACAAAGCCGAAACGTCTGATCTTTCTCGCTGACTTGTTGTGCCCTCTAGGGCTTTCTCTCCGACGACATGCTTCTTGAAATCTGATTGATGGGTTGTGTTTTTGGGAAATGTTGCTGTTATTGCCGATCGGAGAATGAGTCCGGCGATGATGGCAGAGAAGGTAGAGTTGGGGTTCAGAGAATCCACGATCAGGAAACGATTCAGATGTCTCAGGAGGTGTTCATTCCATCTCACGATCTGAAGCTCGAATACGCCTTCCACACTCGAAGAGGGTTCTACCCAAATTCCCCCGAAAGACAAAACCAGGACTGTCTCTGCATCAAAACACACCTCCGAGCAAACCCTAACTGCCATTTTTTCGGCGTCTTCGACGGACACGGTCAGTTCGGCGACCAATGTTCCAATTTCGTCAGAGATCGGCTTGTCCAGATTCTGGCTTCCGAAGCGGAGGAGGAAACAAAAGAAGAAGACCCTGTTAAACTTTACCGTTCGGCTTTTCTCGCAACCAACATCGAATTACACGAATCCTATATTGACGATTCTCTGAGCGGTACCACTGCCATTACTGTTCTTATTGTCGGAGATACACTGTATGTGGCTAATGTCGGCGATTCCAGAGCAGTACTGGCGGTATGCCGTGGAGACTCCATTGTCGCCGAGGATCTCTCATGCGACCAAACTCCATTCCGGAGAGACGAATACGAAAGAGTGAAATGTGCTGGCGCTAGGGTTTTGAGTGTGGATCAAGTTGAAGGTATTAAGGATCCCTGTATCCAGAATTGGGGCGATGAGGAAGACGACGACGATGGCGATCCTCCAAGATTATGGGTAGCTGACGGAATGTTCCCTGGGACGGCATTTACAAGAAGTGTTGGAGATTCTACAGCTGAAACTATTGGTGTCACTGCCGAACCAGAGATCTTGACCATCAAAATCACACCTGAACATCTTTTCTTCATTATCGCAAGCGATGGGGTTTTTGAATTCCTTTCCAGTCAAGCTGTCGTCGACATGGTATATGTGTATATAAAACAAACGACTGACAGCATATAAACCCTAAACCTCAAACCCTCTTTCTTTAAAAATTGAACTGGTGTATTTCTGCAGGTTGCCAAGTACAACGATCCAAGAGACGCCTGTTCGGCAGTTGCAGCCGAATCATACAAACTATGGCTGGATAACGAAACAAGAACAGATGACATAACGATCATCGTCGTTCATATTAAAGACACTGGTAATGTACGTATTTTGGAAACCCTAATCATATATTGAATAGGCCTCTTTCAAGTTTTTTCTTAATTTGCTTTCAGTCAGCTTCTGTGGTCGAAACGACAAGATCCATTCACATCGATATAGCTGATGGCGACGGTGATGCAAATACAACAGCAGCAGCATCAATCTCGATGCTATCAGAGCGAGGAGGACCGCCGTCGTCGGAAACAGACGTTTTCCCTAAATCGGCACCGACGAACTAGAAGAAAGAAAAAAAGACAAAACAAAAAAGGTTCTAAACACCTTTATCGCCAATGGAACTGTTTTTCCCCTCTTGTTAAAATGGTGAGCGATGTAACAGAATTCTCATTCCTGCAGCAGATCTTGATGTGTGAATTCAAATTGTTAGAATCTTATTCAATCTACACTAGAACAGGAAGGTAGCAATCGCAAATATCACTTCTTTTGAATGTTGTTTCTGTTCATCATCCTCGAATGACAGGCCTTCAGAGCTTGAACATCTGAAAAATGGAAACCCTAATTGAATAATCAAAACTAGGCAATTTGATTTAGAATAAGGGGTTTTGACATGAGAGAGGAAATTGCTGTACCAGGTTGGCACGACTTCCAGTTCCGATCGGTCCGGACAAGGCAATCTTGCAACGCCAAGTATAGAGTGGAACAATCCTTCAACTGCTTCACGTTCTCGTCCTCCTCATCGGCGTCCATCTGGTGACGGCCACTTTCTTCCGATTGCATCGACGGCGGCGGTAGGGACGAATCGGTCATTTCGGATCGTTCGTTGACTCTTTCTGAAACTCCTCCCGGCTCCGGACTCCCCTATTATTTCCTCCAAAAAAATATACGAATCGGATTCGGGTACCAAATTCGACCCACTTATAAAAACAACAAATTACAAACATCATTCTCAAATCTCAAATAAATATAAGGCGATCCATCCGTTCAACACTTCAAACTGTCTAGATAAGATCCAGGGTTCATCTTACAGAATCTAACAGTAACATCTTAAAGTCTAACTTGGCAAGGTTTCTTAATTTCTTCTTATCATCAAATGATCCAGGTAGGTGGGCCAAATTGCCGTCGAACTTTGTATTTATTTTATCAGTTATTTAGGTATCCGGATGTCTTTTACAACACATCACCCAGGATTCAATAGTTTAATTCTAGTCAACTTTGATTAATTTACTTCTACATCAACCATCGATTAACCTAATAAAACAAGTTTACATACAACCTGAGAAGTAATAGCCAAACATATTATTATGTGTTTCATGATTCCATCATCATAGATAGGAATTTCATTACACAACTACATAACAAGGGGATTTATTATTTATTAGTTATTACTAACTTCCATGCATATAATGATATAAAGAAGCTTGAAGATTCGATAACTCCTCTTATGTCCTTCCTCCTATGACAAATTGAGCTGCTGCTAGCCTTGCAATGGGCACTCTACCATGACATCAGCAACAACAGCAATGACGCTATCAGAATCATATAGTATCAGTAACATATGAATAGGATGTTATGATGTGAAGGTACCTGAATGGAGAACAGGAAACATAATCAAGACCGACTTCTGCGAAGAATGCAACTGAAGAAGGCTCTCCGCCATGTTCTCCACATACTCCAATCTGTTTTTACAATCTTTGTTAACTTAAATGCATGTACATATGGAGTGAGAAACTTGTAGGTCTAAGTGGAATAATAAGGACACCTTTAAGTTAGGTTTGACACTGCGACCTCTTTCTGTGGCCATTTTAACTAACTGCCCAACTCCCCTTTGATCAAGAACCTGTTCAGATCACAGAATCATGACTATGATTTTAGTTTCTCCTCGATTAATAGCTTCAAGCTTGGAATATGGAAAACAAACCTCAAATGGATCACTTTTCAAAAGACCCTGGGATAAATATATTGGAAGGAACTTGCCAACATCATCTCTACTATATCCAAATGTCATCTGGGTGAGATCATTGGTTCCAAAAGAGAAAAAATCTGCATGCTCAGCGATCTAATCATCAAATCAAAACAAATTCAGAGATGGGAGTTTTGAATGAATTAATATTGAATTGAAGTTTGAGTTGTTTATTTTTATAGAGGTAATGCAGACATACTTCATCAGCCACAAGAGCAGCACGAGGAATTTCGATCATGGTTCCAACCTTGTAGTCTAGAGAAGTTCCCATCTGAGAAAATACCCTTTTAGCAGTTTGGCGAACTAGACCCGCTTGATTCTCTAACTCCTGCAATCACAATTTTTACCAGCTTTTAAAAGTTATCAGATTCAGGTTAAACAAAATCCAGGCAAAAGATTTGCAAACAAAACCACTTTTTAACTAATATATTTCTACTACTAATAATATAAAACAAAAAATAGATTGCATGTATGCCTGTGGTGTTCCAATGAGAGGGATCATTATTTCTGGGAAAACTTTGCATCCCTGTTTGGTCATCGAGATAGCAGCTTCAAAAATAGCCTGTGCTTGCATTTCAGTTAGTTCCGGATAAGAAATTCCAAGCCTGGCAAAACCAATTATTATATTCAAATAGGAAGATATTAATTATAAATTATAATCAAAGAATTTATAGTGACACTAAGATTTATTAGTCGCACATATACCTGCATCCACGGAAACCAAGCATGGGATTGACTTCAGATAATTTCTCAATTCTTGAAAGTATTTCCTCTTCTTTCATTCCAGTGTCTAAAGAAAGTTGGTTAACGATGTCTTCAACATTACCATCAGGTAGAAACTCATGGAGTGGTGGGTCTAACAGACGAATGGTGACCGGAAAACCTGAAATAATAGGGTTTAGGGAAATGTAAAGAAAGAGAATATTGAATATTGTATAGTTGTATATGTACCATCCATTGCACGGAAAATTCCTTCAAAATCGGCTTTTTGGTAGGGCAAGAGAAGGTTCAATGCCTTCTTTCGTTGCTCAAGAGTTGCTGCCATTATCATCTGTCTCACAGCCTTTAATCTATCATCTGAGGCGAAGAACTGTAAAATAATTGTCAAGAACTCCAGTTACCTTACTGTTGGGTCAATTCTCTAAGGATCTAGATTGTTTATTTACCATGTGTTCTGTTCTGCAAAGACCAATTCCTTCTGCACCATTGTTCCTTGCTTTCCCTGCATCTGCAGGTGTGTCCGCATTTGCCATAACCTGTATAATGATCCATTAATCTACTTCGCTTAATTGTGATCAAGTAAATATAAGGATGTCGGAAAAGTAGATCAAGTACATAGTATATACCTTGATTTTTCTAATATCGTCAACCCAAGACATGAATCTTCCAAGATCTCCACTCAAAGCTGGGGGACAGAGTGGTTGTTTACCTAAGACCACTTCTCCAGTTGTTCCATTCAACGACAACCAATCTCCTTCATTTATCACTATTCTGCCTACGGTAACTACCTGAATGATTCATTCAATACAAAATTACAATATCAATCAAAAAAGTACATCAAATGATTCTTTGAAATATCCGAAGAGAAGACGGGGATAATACTTTTTCGTCATCATTTACGTGGATATCAGCACAACCACATACACAGCATTTTCCCCATCCTCGTGCAACAACAGCAGCATGAGAGGTCATTCCACCTCTTGCTGTGAGAATGCCATTTGCAGCATGCATGCCACCTACATCCTCAGGGCTCGTCTCCGTCCTTACCAAGACCACTTGTTTCCCTTGAGCGTGCCATTCTTCAGCTTGCTCGGCACTGAAAACAACCTGACCAACTGCTGCTCCAGGCGATGCGGGCAATCCAGTAGTAATGACTTGATTTTTGTAGGCAGATGGGTTTGCAAACTAAAGAACAAGAAGTGAATCACTTGCAAATTAATATGTATGGATAAAATGTAGAATTTGATCTACATACCTGTGGATGAAGAATTTGATCGAGATGCCCTGGTTCAACCATCTTGATTGCAGTAGGAATATCGATCAAAGTTTCTTTCACCATGTCAACTGCAATTTTTACAGCACCACATCCGGTACGTTTTCCAATCCTGCACTGTAACATCCATAGTCGATTTTCTTGGACTGTGAATTCAATGTCCTGCGATTATAAATAAAAAAAGTCATGAATCAATAGATAACTAAATTACAGTTTCAAATAATTTGGGTTGCAGCGAATATAGAAAATTAATTCAACGGCTAACCATCATGTCTTTGTAATGGCTTTCGAGTATTTCACAATTCTCTACAAGTTCTTTGTAAGCATCTGGCATGCAACTTTGCATTGTATTTAGATCTTGTGGAGTTCTGATTCCTGCTACGACATCTTCACCCTGTACAACATCCAACACAATTAATAACAATAATACTAATTAATATTAGAAATATAAGAGTATCAAGCAATTAATTAAGATACTAGATCTACCTGTGCGTTAACTAGGAATTCACCATACAATTTTTTCTCCCCGGTGGCGGGGTTTCGTGTGAAAAGAACACCAGTTCCTGATGTGTTTCCCATGTTCCCAAAGACCATACACTGAACATTAACAGCTGTGCCTTTCAATCCTGTGATCTTGTTGATGGCCCTGTACTTAATGGCTCTAGAACTATCCCATGAATCGAAGACTGCCAGAATTGCCAAATATAATTGTCTCTTGGGATCTGCCAACAGTTATAGAATTAATGGACATGTAGAAACATATAGTTTTCTTTCGATAAATTTTTCCAATTTGATTTTGAACTTTATTCAAACGGCTATAAAGAAAAACCTGAAGGAAACGGTTCTTGAATGGCTTCCAAGTACACTTGTTTGTACTGAACTACAAGTTCTTTGAGATCATTTGAGGTAAGCTCGGTGTCAACGCTTGCTCCTTTTGCAATCTTCAAGTTTTCTAGCTTGTCCTCAAACAAAGAATGTGAAATACCCATAACCTGCAAACCCAGACAAAATGTCCAAAGTGCAATCCAGCTGTTTGAAAAAATATACACAAGAACTCTACTTACCACATTCCCAAACATATCAAGAAACCTTCTGTAGGAGTCATACGCAAATCTTTCCCCACTCTTCTTCGCAAGTCCAGATACTACATTATCATTCAGACCTAGATTCAATACCGTGTCCATCATTCCCGGCATCGAAATCTTCACGAAATGAAAAGTAAAAAAAAAACACCAAATCCATCAATCATAAAAAAAATAAAGGTATAAAGTATGAGATTTGTCATTCTTCTTACGGCTGCTCCAGAACGAACGGAGAGGAGAAGGGGTTTATCCTGATCGCCAAGGAATTTGCCCATTTTGGCCTCGACCATACTGAGACTTTCTATGATCTCGTCCCATAACTTTTGGGATAACTTGTGTCCAGTCTTCTGATACTCCTCACAAGCCTCCGTCGATATAGTGAGACCCGGTGGAACGGAGAGACCGATACTCGCCATCTCTGCCAAATTCGCCCCTTTTCCTCCCAACTGCCGCCCGCCATCAACAACCGACGAAGAAGAGAGAGAGAGAGATGAATATATGATTGAGTTGATTTTTTAGCGGCAAAAGCAAAATTCATAAATATATAAAATCCGATTTTGCAGTTTGTACCCAATACTATTGAAATATTAAAAATATGATGAAATATTTCGTGAAAAATATTAAAATGATCACCAGATTTTTCATTCCTTTGTTACCCTCACTCTTTCCTTTCCCAAATGCAAAGATCATCTTCTACAGAATAGAAACAAAAATTGGTCATCATGTGTTATCTCAATCTATAGTACATAAACACAGTACATCTGATGATCTGAATCTCTGACAAATATGATCAACAATAGTCGAATACAGAAGAAAAGGTCATCGTACTGTCGGAGTATAAGCATACACACAACAAATATACACCTTCTGCAAGCCAGCCGGAGCCGGAGCTGGAGCTGGAGCCGGAGCCGGAGCTGGAGCTGGAGCTGGAGCTGGTTTGACGGAGAGATGAGCACCGTTCACCGCCTGCAACATCTTTGCCTACAACACGCACTGGAACTAGTGAGTCTGAATCAAATACTACTACTACTACTACTAAGAAACAACAATAATGTCGAAACGTAACACACAAGTAGAGTGAAAGTGTTTCGTAAGTAGTGTGAAAGTGAAGTGAGTAGGAGGAAGTAGTATATTCTCTGATTCTATTTTTGAATTTATACTTGATACATACATTAGCTTCCGAAAATACCCTTGCACCTACATCTTTATAATAAAGCGGTGCGCCGGTGCCGGTGAAAAAACAAAGAGAAGAGGACAAATACCGACAAATCGGACACGTATCAATCGGTGGGTGATTCAACGTACCCAACCTAATAATACAAACATGGTGTCGGTGCGTGATTGATTCCATCCAAGTTTTTCTCCGTCTGATGAATAGAGCATTTAATTATGTTTTTGAAATATGTAGCTGATACTATTGTCTGACCCAGAACCACGTCAGCTGTGATTAATTTCTTGTCTGATTACGTGAGTTATTGTGTTCACGGAATCTTGTGTTTAAGTATCGATTTACCCAATTTCTGGTTTTGTTCTGAAAGAGATCGCTGGTTTTGCTGTGATGAAATCAATGACTCGATGAGGTAGGTGTGTGGAAAGGAATCTCGAAACCCTCATTATCAGGAATATACTACCACTTTGATTTGATTATTGAAGTTGTCGACTTCATCTCTCTTGTTTTTTGTTTTCTCTATCTTAAATATTACGAATCTAATCACAAAGTCACAAGGCCTGGGTGAAAGTGTCCAACTGTGAAAACTAGATTTTTTAAGCAACCTCTAATATTCATACTTATCCAAAATGTTTAACCAGTATCCAAAATCGAATTTGATTGGGTTAACTCACTTAGGTCTGTAGTAGATCGTAGGGTTGTTGTTAACCGGTCATGCATGGTCCATGGGTCGGTTTCAAGTTAGTTCCCCAATCAAATCTTCATACCAAAACTCACACGGCATTGCAATCGTTTTTCAGATAGATTCACAGATGTTCCAAACACAACTCTCCCTTCAGCACTGCTTCAAACGCTACTGTTTAATAATTGAGTTTAGGGATAATTCATTGTGTCCGTAACTCGTGCCAATTTCCTAATTTCAATTTGACATAAGAAAAACACCAATAAAAAATCTATCACATATCACATACTAAACATTATTCACCATACTATTTTTCTGATATAACTCAAATCAACATATATGCCACCTTGCAAGCTATCTCCAACGGCTATCAAGCAAGATGACACATATATTCCAGATTACGATAAATCGGACAGAACAGAACATCACAATGTATCCTACTACCGAACACATTCATGCTCAGACGAACCCGGAACGCCCAAGCCACTCCAGCGACGTAAGGAACTGGAGATCATCAACAGGCGATGTCGACCACCGGAGGACGCCAAGCATGCACTCGAGGACCGCGTTGCAGACGTTGATCCCAATACCGCGGCGACACGGCCACGTTCGACGACGTGGTTGGGTCGCCCCCAATGTAATCTCTACTTCACCAGCATTTACTCTTTATCGTCGGACTTTGTATTTCACCTATCGCACTTAGCTTATCTTGTAATAGCAAACTCCTTATTTAGTTTCATAATCATTACATTGCAACTATTAATTATATGGTTAAGATCATGTCTTCAAATATGGTATCAGAGCGGGAGAAGATCCCACTCCGAACAAAATCAAATTAAACCCATAACACCAAAACAGAACGATGCACCACAAAGAACAGTGGTCAGAGGGAGATGAGGATAACCTATCGTCTCCACCTGCAACACGGTAATCAATGGACGAATTGATGACACATACGACCTGCCCCTAGTACGACAGCCCATTACCCAGCAGCGCACCAAGCACGCGCCCCCTATGACCGCTAACGCCCCCTGTCAACTCCGACTTGCTGGATACACGATGTTGTCCAGCGTGGTCAGAAGTTAGAGATATCGCGATATCTTAAGACAGAACGACCTTCATAACTTTAATTCGTCCCAACCACTCCTCCACATTCGCGATCGACAACCTCCTCCAGTTCGGCTTCCTCACGCACGCAATCGACGATCGCCTCCGGTTCGGCTCCTTCACTCTCGCGATCAACGATCTCCTCCGGTTCGGCTTCTACACGCTCGCGATCGGCAATCTCCTCCGGTCCGGTTTCACGCACGCACTCGTATTCAACTTCGCGCACGTCTACAACGCACATACCAGACCGCAACACAATCACTTCTTCACACTCGCGATCAACAACCTCCTCCGGTTCAGCTTCACGCACACCTACAGCAACGACAAAAACATGGCAGGTGACAGAGAAAGCAAAGACGACTACAACAGAGGAACAGACAACCCGTATTACATTGCCGGGAGTGATAACCCAAATGTTCAGATGACAGAGATGAAGATGGACGGAGGAAATTATCGCGTATGGGCGATTCACATGAGGAGAGCACTCTCCATCAAAAACAAATTTGGTTTCATTACGGGAAGTTTGCGGGAACCAGCTGAGGACGATGACAAATACAACACGTGGAACCGTTGCAATGACATCGTCATAGCTTGGATCCTTAAGAGTCTAGACGCAACAGTGGCGCCGAACTATTTTCACGCCATCAAAGCGTCGGATCTATGGAACTAACTCCAAATGAACCATGCCACCGACAATGGACTGGCAAAATTCAAAGCATTCAGAGCACTCGCAATATGCGTCCAGGGAGATGAAAATGTTGTCTCCTACTTCACTCGGCTCAACACGATTTGGGGCGAGATAAAAGATAATACAACAGATCTTCCGTGTGTATGCTGCATTTGTACAAAGAACAACAACGATGAAAAAGTTATGTTCTTCTTGGGTGGATTGCACAAAACGTATACCAATGTCCGTGGGAATATACTCATGATGAGTCCAACCCCCAACATGGACAAGGTGTTTCAACTGGTTGTCCAAGATGAGCAACAAAGAAACCTAAACAACGCCAACACAGAGACGCACTCCGAGGCAACCGCACTCATGGTTCTGAAGAAAGCGAAATATTCCAAGAGTACTGGTGGCGGTGGACATCAAGAAACAGGTGGAAAGGAAAGATGCACCGGTTGCAAGAAAACCGGATACAGCTATGAAACGTGTTATTTCATCCATGGTTTCCCAGAAGGCCACCTATTACATGGAAAGAACATCTTGGGAGATTGTGTAGCATTAACTCCAAATTCATGATTGGATTCTATCTTGAGAGATTGTGTAACATTAAATCCAATGTTATGATTGTGTAACATTTTGGGAGAGTGGACCTCCACACGTTTTGTGCTCATTCAATTTGAATTCTTCAACTAGGATTTTGTGTAGCATTGATTTTAAGATCTTTGTAGTTAATTATTTGGATGTGCTCTTGAAATTTATCATGATTGCACTTCTACACGTTTTCTACATCTTGGGTCCATTTGAAGCTTGAATGAATAGTTGTAGTTTTCACACCTTGTTAACTAAACTATAAGACATTGATCATCTTGATACAAGAGTTAATACAAGTGCATAATTAAATAGGTATGCATAATTAAATACAAGCTTCAATTAATTAACTTGATTAATAGTAGAGATTTGTTTGATAGAAATAATATTGATCTCATTCTAGTTATAATCATATATCAAGTCAATTTTATTTATATGAGTTTAATTGATTTATTCATGTAGCTCTAACTCATATATTCTTATATCTTGTTAATTAAGGTTTATTATATTTCAAATTAATTAACAATTAAATATGTCATTGAGAATTTTATTTTTACATTTATTTCCAAAATTATATCTACTAAATGCTCACAAGCCACCGGACATAAAATAACAGTTAATACAAAACCGAGCCCTCCACGCTAGTTTTGAGGGGGTATCAAATATCACAGACTAAACATTATTCACTATACTATTTTTCTGATATAACTCAAATCAAATGACACCTTGCAGGCTATCTCCAACGGCTATCAAGCAAGATGACACATATATTTCAGACTACGACAAATCGGACAGAACAGAACAGAACATCACAATGTATCCTACTACCGAACGCGTTCATGCTCAGACGAACCCGGAACGCCCAAACCACTCCAGCGACGCAAGGTACTGGAGATCATCAACGGGCGATGTCGACCACCGGAGAACGCCAAGCATGCACTCGAAGACCGCGGACGGTGCTGCAGACGGGTTGCCTCCAATGTAATCTCTACTTCACCAGCATTTACTCTTTATCGTCGGACTTTGTATTTTACCTATCGCACTTAGCTTATCTTATAATAGCAAACTCCTTATTTAGAGTCATAATCATTACATTGTAACTGTTAATTATATGGTTAAGATCATGTCTTTAAACAAAACCCTAACTAGAAAATACTAATTTAACAAATACAGCGAAAATCCAACTAGGAAATGTCAAGAATCCACCACGTTAATATGAAATATTAGCGCAGAAATCAATGAGACGATCACCGAAAAAGATTTTGACAGAAAAAAAAAGGAATTATCTTTTTTAATTTTCTTCTTATTTTATAAACGAAACAAAATGGTAATTTTGTTAAAACATTCTCGTGATATTTTTATTAGATAGTTAAGACTTGTATCTTTTCTATTTATGCAAATCAGTCCTATTTGATTCCATTCCACCAAAACCCTCACCTGAGTCGGCGAAAGATGGCGTCGTCGTCGATACCGCTGGAGAGCCTAGTAATCGTACATAACGTTGCGAAGCGACACAACGTAGGAACACTCGCACGCAGTGCTACTGCCTTCGGTGTAACGGAAATGATTCTAATCGGGAAAAGAGACTTCAATTCCTTTGGCAGCCATGGATCCACCTCTCATCTTCGTTTCCGCCATTTTCATTCCCTCTCCGATGCACGCCATTACCTCAAGGTGATCAAGCACCAAACCAAACCATTTCTCCTCTTCTTCCTCACATTCAATTTTGATAATCTGTTTTCATCCCAGGAAGAAAGGGATTGCGACATCTGCGGTGTGGAGATAGCGGATGGTGCTGTCTCTATCGAGAAGCATCCATTCCGGAAGAGCACTGCGTTTCTGCTGGGAAATGAGGTATATTATCTCTCCTATCTTAGATCGAATCTGTTCTGCTTCTGTTTCTGTTTTGGGAAATATTTTTGATCGATCCCTCTCTTTTTTCTTGTTTGTGACAGGGAAGCGGATTGTCTGAGAAAGAGTATGCGATGTGCGATTTCTTCGTTTACATCTCGCAATACGGAGGTGGGACAGCTTCCTTGAACGTCACTGTTGCGGCTTCCATAGTTCTGCATCAATTTGGAGGTATGTATTGTATGACGATCGTATGATTCATGGTCTTACCAATTGGAAATTTTTAATCTTCAATGCTACAATTGGATATTTTTCACATGCTAATTTCTTTAGATACTAATAAATAATAATAATTAGACCAAAAGAATGCAACATTATCATAACAATTAGATTCTTTACATGCTATATTTCCATTATGTGAATATCAATTTTTGGGAAATCATTCGAGTTTCCTTCATGAATTTGATCAATTCTATCCATTACTGATTACCCCCCATCCCCTAAATTCGAAGACAAAAGACAACTTCTAACTGTAAGATTCAATGAAACAAATTCATTTTTTTCCTCTCTGTTATTTTCTTCAATACAAAGAAAAACCCTCATAGTAGGTTAAAGTCTATATGTACAGTACACTGTACACCTAAGGTATGTATAACTAATGATCTCGTGCTCTTTTTATTGCCATATCAGTACTCGTGCTATTCTTTCTGGATCAGTAGTGCTAGTGCTTTTATTTGACATATTTCATTGAACCTAAAGTTTTTTTTCATGTAAAATTTCTGCCTGAGATCCATGATATGGACAGTACAATAATAGTTGGATTGGATATATAGTGCATCATTTTATAAATTGTTATTTATTTGAGAAAGAAAATATTTCATCTTCTCTATTTGTTTTCCCTCAGTTTGGGCAGGTTTTTCTGAAACAAGCCGAGAAGGCAACAAATTTGTTGTAGCTCAGAAACCAGAAAAAATGACGAAAAGAAACTACTGTGCAGAATCAATAGAATTTATTGTAGAGAAAAGAAAAAATAAGAAGGAAAACTCTTGTGATTTCTTTGACGAGATAAAAAAAGATGATCTTACATCATCTAACATCATGGAAGATCTATTCGCCGGATAGATAGAATTATTGATTTTTCGAAGGCAACGTTAATTTCTGGATATGATTTTGCCCTATAAATGATGGTACACATCCCTCTCCAAATAAATTTTCGTGGGTTGGGAATATATCTAATTTGAGTTGTTGTTTTTATTGCTTCTTCCCAATATTTTAATGTAAATGGTAAATGTTAGTTCAGTTTTCCACTCAAAGTACTCCTCGAACTTTAATATCGAATTTTGACCAACCAATTTGGATGATGCTGACTACTTTTGATCTGTTTTATGCAGATGTCAGGTACCCAAAGTGGAGATTACAAGATTCATCACATTCACATCCATAACTAATTTTGGTAATCATTCATTTTGCCTTTATTTTTTCTTCTTGATTTGTGTTGAACAGTGGTCCTCATAGACCATTGTGACATAGCACACATGGGAATTAGTTGTATGAAAAGATATTTAATATTTGGTTAACTTACTCAAATCCTAAGTACAACTGCTCCTCATGAATTTTATTTGTTTAGGAAGAAATTCATGTTTTTGAGATGTTACTTCATAATTTATATAAAATGAAATGGTCTTTTTTCGATCTCGTATTTTCATGATTCTCATATAATGAATGACCTTATGTATTTTCTTTTATTAAATAATTTATTTTACCATTTCACGTTTATGTGCTTTGATGATGACAAATGAGTTGCCAGTTGCACCATGTTTAAAAAAAGCCCTATATTCTGTCATTGTGTCCTTATCTACAAAAGATATAGTCTGTTTGTTCCAAACTCATTATTATTTTAATAAATATCTTTCTTTTCGGAGGAAGGAACTTAAATGGATTTATGACGGATCGAATGATGGAATGACCACACTCCACTACTTTTTCCCTACCCGACAGGCCACAGCCAAGCTGTGCGCTCCATTTTCATTTGGGTAATGGAAATAGGAATCAAAGCAAGAGTTAGATGAATAGATGATAAAATTATATAGAACAGTCGTGTATTGTGATTTATGAACACAAAGTCACATAAACACATTGGAATATTGGATATTGTCATTACCATCATGTTCCAGCGCAGTTCCCAAACTCTTCCCCCACTGTAATCATGTGCTCTCAGAGTAACATTTGCGGTCAAGCGACTTCGTCGGATTTTTTTAATTACGTATTGGTCAACTTTTTAATACGCGTCCCTTTCTTTATCCTTCTCCTTGTTCGGTAGTCTTTTGGCTCTGAACCTATGGATTAGCGTACGAAGAATCTTACTCTCCTTAATTTTTTAAAAAGGGTTGATCAAACTGCTTTGCAGCTTATCTGTTCTGTCTTTTTTGTGTAGTTGTTGAGTTGTGCAATTTACAACTCAGAAGCAGCAGCACAAGGAGGACTTCTCTGATTCTCATGTCTGTTCGGATCTGCGCTAGTGCCCGGCCCGATGCAGGCGGAGATAGAGACGGTGGTAGTAGCATTAGCAGTACTACTAGTAGTACTAGCAGTAACACTACCACTAGTGGTAGCACTTCTACGATCAATGGTGATGGTATCGAAAAACATGGTTTCACGAAATCAATGAAGGGCATCTTTTGTGGGTTGAATATTAACTGCATATGTTCCCATATCTGGACTGCCCGTCGGCGAAGACCCAAATTAGTGGAAACATCAGAATCGGTATCAGAATCGTTACAGAATGGAAGGGATTTAATTCCTTCGATCCGTCTGGCTTCTTTCGACGCTGCTATATTCTCCATGGCGCCTGCTGTCCCTGACGCTGGAACCCGGGGTACTGCCGAGCTTAATATGAGAGAGAGGTCGAGGTCCTTTAATGACCCGCCGAAAGGAATTCTGAAACAGAGGAGCTATAAGAAGTCCAAGATGAGAGTGTCGATAAATCTGCCTGACAATGAGATCTCGCTGGAGAAGATTAAACAATCCAATTCCGGGAAGTTCGATAGAGGTAAGGGTCTGGTTGGCGGAGTACTGATGTCGGTGCCTTCGAGCCCGAGTTTTCGTCTTGGCAGTGGCGACTTCGATGTTCCAAAAAGTGCCAGAACAATAATGGATGTTCTGAGAGAAGTCAACGCCGACGTGGTGGCTCTGCAAAACGTGAAAGCCGAGGAGGAGAAAGGTATGAAACCATTGTCGGATCTTGCAGAAGGATTGGGTATGGAATACGTGTTCGCGGAGAGCTGGGCACCTGAGTATGGCAACGCGATTCTGTCCAAGTGGCCTATCAAAAAACATCAAATTCAGAAAATCTGCAACGATTCTGATTACCGGAATGTGCTGAAAGCTACAATTGACGTTCCGGTTGCCGGAGAAGTTAATTTTCACTGCACCCATCTGGATCATCTGAATGAGAATTGGAGGATGAAGCAAATAGAAAAAATATTAGAGTCAAGTGGAGAAGAACCGCATATCTTAGCCGGAGGTTTCAATTCTCTCAATGAAGATGACTACTCCGAACAGCGTTGGAATGATATAGTCAAGGTAAACACCATCTCCAGTCAACTTACTTTTTTATCAGTTAAAATTTCCAGAAGCATCTTTAGTCTTAGACACCACGTTTTTGATTCATTCTTTTAATGACTGACAGTACTATGAAGAAATCGGAAAACCAAGTCCAAAGGTGGAGGTGATGAGATTCCTCCGAGAACGACAATATTTAGATGCCAAAAACTTCGCCGGAGAATCCGAGTCGATTGTCGTGATTGCCAAAGGACAAGGTTAGTTTTACAACAACACTATTAGACTATTACATGTATATCCCCAACCCAACCCAACCCAACCCAACTGGGTAATTATTACCTAAATAGATAGATACCAAAAGATCGTTGGGTAATAATATAGATTAAAGTTTATGCGGTTGGGATTTTTAATGCCTGTATTTTATACGTCTTAGTCTACCGATTTCTGATGGTAATGACATTGATAAGGAGTGCATCGTAATTTTGCACCATTGGATTAGATCATAGGATCGAAATTTTATAGACCAATTTGTTAGAAAAATCTAAATCTCGTATTTAAGGAATGTTACGTGATTGAATCTAAAATCTGAATCATTGTTATGTTATTTATTACCTTTATTAATTAACGAAAAAATATTTTGAAATTATTTATTTATTGGATCTTGAATCTTACTTGTGGTCCGACAGATGTGCAAGGAACTTGTAAATACGGAACGAGGGTTGATTACATCTTAGCGTCGCCAAATTCGCCGTATAAATTCGTGCCCGGATCTTATACAGTTTTATCATCCAAAGGTACTTCAGATCATCATATAGTGAAGGTCGACGTTAAAATAGCTGACGATAGTAAACTTACTGGTAAATCAAAATCAAAGTCAAGATCAAATGTTGTTAGGATTAACAAGGCAATGGCATCAAAGGGTATTTGGAACATGACAGACAATTGAACTCTGTTAACGCGTTTGTTTATATATATTAATATTTTTGTGTTCTGTGTTTAAAAACTTTGTTAATTCGTTTGAATGTGTGTTTGTTGATGTCTATTTTTTATACATTTTATATCTGTCATCTTGCCGGACGTTGGTACTTGGTAGGCGGTGGCTTTCATTTTTGTTTTGTTTTTCATATTATTAATGATTTTAAAGATAATGTAAGATTAAAAGTTATTAAATTGTAAAAAATAAAATTAATAAATCGAGTAATACAAATTAATAAAATTAATCCTACCAAATAATATTGAATATGAAGAAATAGATTGAGATTGAATTAATCCGTCCTGTACCAATTACCATAATACCATTGCATGTTCGGAACAGACAAGATTATGACAGTTACAGAACTCTAGCTGCGATATGATCGACGTTGGTGTTGTTTCTAATGACTTTTTTACATCTCCTTGTACTCATCAACCACCTCCTTCTCTCTTCTTCCACCTCGGCCTCCGGTGTTTCTTCTTCTCGAACTACATGCTCTTCCTGCCGGCACTGGGCGTCGGCACATTGTAATATAAGATGACCATCCACTCGAGAAGGCCGGAAGACAACCGGAGGCTGTTCGATAGTAATTTCCGTCAAAAGAAGCCGACCATCTTTTCTCACCGCCTTGGTATACTTCCAGCCGTTCGTCAGTGACGGCAAAGGTGGAGGGAATACCTTCTTCGACGTTGCAATCTTTCTTCTCCGTACTACTACACTGGTTCCGATCTCTTTCAAATCCCTCTCCTCGTGAACTCCGACAGCCACCACCGCCGTTCGCTGAATCTCGTCGGGGTCGTTGGCGGTGAAATCATCACATGAGCTCTCACTGCCCAAGATCTCCGTGCAAGAACCCACCATACGACCTTTTGATTTGTCATAGTGTGAGTGTAGACCCCACAATCCGACATCAAATTTCGAACTCCTCACGTCATCTTTGGCTCCACTTTTGGACTGTAGATTACGACGAGCGTCGACTGTTTGAGGCAAAAATCCCGTCATGTCCGAAACTAGATCGAATACGTGAATGCAGTCAATCTTAATTAGTACTCTTGACAAGAGCGCGCGCGTCTGTATATATAATATTGGTCCAAGGATTATCGAAGAAGATGAACTGGAACCATTGAACCAATAATCAACCAACCGTATCATGGGAAGGAATCCCTGGTTTTCATAAATCAAGCAACGATTCTATCATTAAACCCTAAACCTTAAATTCTATGTATATAATATTGATCAGCATGCATGTTACCCAATTACAGTTCACAGCTAAAGAACACACAGTGATCGGAAAGAAGAGTGATGGAGTTGATTGGCTAGCTAAGAACTGGCATCAACTACAGGATGGAAACGAAAGGGACGTTCTATAATGGAATGTCCTGTTATCTCCAGTTCGATCGACTGTGTTACTAATTACTTCCTGCTGATAACTGTACAAAGATCTGTAATGTTTCCACAATCATTGCTGTTTATCTCCGTCAGGGAGAAGATGGTCCAGATGGAAATTGTCAGGCGCAGGTGGGGTGGCAACTGACTTACAGGTTCGGTCGATGATTGATGAATGATGAATCATGTGTTTTAATTTAATTTAAATTCACAGCTAATAAATAATCTTTTTTTATAAGTTTTATTATTATTTTTTGTGTATTGATTTCATAAGTTAAAATTTATTATGAAGGGCTAGATGTGTTAAGATATCGATGAAGGTCGATTGGGCTAGAAGAATGAGAGGGGGAAATACCAACTGCATACTATGTGGAGGACCATGAGAATCGCACGACCATGTGTTTTTCATATGTAAATTTTCCATGGACTTATGGACTTATATATTAAATGCAAAACCGCCATAATGCTGGGGGCTAACATGGGCATACACGACAACAACGGTATGTGAGATCTGGATCGAAAGAAACAAAAGAGTGCACGAGGACAGACGCATTTGGCCACAAGAGATAGGGAGACGAATAATACAGGACATAGGAAACACCTTCACGGCGAACAGGTACAAGGCCGGCCAGAGGAACGACCTAAGAGCAGCAATTAGCGGAAATATGAGCTAGAAGCCCGCAACCGGCCCCAAGTTGACTTATTATCTATTAATTACGACATATTTGTATTTTTAAATTCGGTAGGAAACTGTAATAGAGAACTGCATATCTAAGCTAATGGTGAGTCATAATTCAAAATGAATTTCGACTCACCAAAAGGCATAGAATGTAATTTGTGTTAATGGAGTGATCCAAAAAATCACATCCATAAAGAGTCCTATCTTTTAAGAGATGGTCTTTCTTTTGCAGTAGAAACGACATGAATAATCACTTACGATCGAGTAGTGGACCGAAAGGCGATGACAGAGTTTTCCCTTGGAAGAGAAAAAGATGCCTGGAGTACACCAGGGTTTTTACATTCTCAATTGTCTTATGCCAACTACGTAAAAACGATGAGACATTGTTCGTTTTAGGAAACATCGAGTCAGTCCTCGAAGGTTGCTGAAGGTCTAAAAGATCGTAAGATCAAGTGGCTGGATCAATGCAGAGGGCGTGAGGTGGGTCGCATGCGATCACTTCTCTTTTTTAAAAAAAAATTTATATATTATCAGATAGTTTTAACTCAAAAAAAATTATTATTGGACCGGATTCATGGGTCCGAGTCCAAATCAATTAGCTCAAACACAATCCATTTACACTCATACGTACTCATAAATCATAATTAGGTATTATTAACTTAATTGTTTGACTTATTTTGTAATCTCACGATTTGGTGAAGGAAGGTAGGTTGGGAATATTTCCAACAATTAATTAAATCCATGTGTTTAAAGGATGATTCTTGTGCGCCCACTTAACCCCTTTTATTTTTGTTTTTATTTAATACATATGTAATTATTAAATGATTTTTGAACTGTTAGAATCAAATAAACACACATGGTATTTTTTTCATATATCTCTCAAATAAAAAATAACACTTAAATCATCCAAATCCCGTATCATCATGGTGTTTTTTGGACTTGGAATTAAAAAAATAAAAATGAGTGTTGATTATTTCATTTAGTAATTAGTTTGCAAAATCAAGTATAACAATCTTTTTAACTTTAATATTTTTATTTTATATTTTGAATATTATTTAATGAATGTATTTAATATTAATTTTAATAAGTTTTTACAATCGATTTTATATATTGAAAAAAAAAATTCATACACCATTAAAGAATCATCATTAAATATTAATTCAACATGGAATCTTTAATTTGTTAATACTATAAATCTATAATAACTTGATAAGCCCATATACCAAATATTACTGTACGTGCATATTTTTGATGCAATTATATATGTAGATAAGTAAGTAAACCAGAAGTATATAAGCGCCGGCGAACGGCGGTGTTTTAATTTGATTGTCTGTCTATCTTCACGCTGTCATCACAAATCGAGGGTTGTTGATCTTCCCGAACTGTGAAATACAATCAACATTCTTTATTCCGTGACATTTCCACATCTCCTCCACCTCGGCTACATCATCGTCAGTGATAATTTCTTTTTCCTCCGGCGGACATCGGATAAGGTTTAGAATGAATCTTCCATTTTTTCTAGTAGCGTGGAGGATGTCAGGCCTCTTGGCCTTTATCTCCGTGATAATCAGACATCCATCTTTTCTCACAGCATGCATCACGGAGAAGGTTCTCGTCGCTCGCAATCCATTCTCATCATATTGCATCAGCGAAGGCAAAGGTGGTGGAAATCGCCTCACCACATTCCGTCCTTCCACTTCTTTCCTCAGCATCTTCATCCTCTTCTCCTCACTCTCTGTATCTTCATAGTACTCTCCTCCTCCCCACTCGCACCCATTCTCCGACCCTAAGCTCTCTGTACAAAGTCCAAGATTTCCCTCCCTTCCCGGCGTTCCCACCAACGACTGGACCCACGGTTCACCGGAGACGACTCTACTATCCACAGGGAATCCCATCTTAAAGTATGCTTACTGTATGAGTTATTGAGTTGGATAGGTTATCATTTATCAATATATATAGAAAATAGAGAGAAAAATAATGGAAATCGACAATAATAGAGTTACACTCCCGAGAAAAAGTGAGAACATGGTGTGGTGTGGGCTCTTCAATTTAATTTGGTCGGCCGGAAAACACTTGTGTTTGGTATTACCGTATTAGTCTACATAAAAATTTTAAGTTTTACTCTTGATTTTAATTTAAGATTTAATAGGTGATATATATATATTATTTGATTCTAATATTTTTTTTTAATGGAAAGATTATAACTTGATGTAGTTCTAAACTTACCCGACACAAAAAACATTTCGGCAAACAGATATACATATTAATTGTGGTAAACTCTTTGAAGCCCAACAATATATAGTTCAGTTCATTTTTTTAATCCCTGTCAATTTGTCATTATACCTTAATCGTGAATTAACTGATTCTTCTTCTTGGATAATTAAGTTTATACCGTGCAATTAATTGAATTTTTTTTTATGATGCACTGAATCATCAGATATAGTGACCAGTTTGTTGATCTTGATTCTGCACTGAATCACATAGATAGGCATATTGATTATTGAATATGGAATATCATCATAGATATAGAATATCCCTGTTCTTGGGGAATGGGAACACAATGGAATATTGACATAATCAAACCAGTTTTAAGTATATTCAAGTATAAAGAAAGATTCTTCTTCATCCTTTGAGATAGATAATGTATAATACCAAAAGTTTAAATCTTGAACGCAATCAACATAGACATCTGACAGTTTTTGGTTTTTCTTTCTTTCTCTCATTTAAAATAATATGTTTTGTAAATAAATGGTTGCAAATTTTTTCACACTGATTTTTTTCTTCCAATTTTGAAACTGAAACCCTATCCATTGCTGAGAAATAATGTGTTACTGAAATCTTTGTGCAGCACAAAGAATTCAATGCCCAATGTTTTCTCAAAAAAATAAATCAAGGATTGGGTACACAGAATTTAGTGATTGATAAAATTGAGTTAAAATTCTGCAAAAATATAACCAAGTTAGAATTCAATGCCCAATGTTTTCTCAAAAAAAACAAGACAAGGATTGGGTACACAGAATTTAGTGATTCATAAAATTGAGTTAAAATTCTGCAAAAATATAACCAAAGTTAGAATTCAATGCCCAATGTTTTCTCAAAAAAAACAAGATAAGGATTGGGTACACAGAATTTAATGATTGATAAAATTGAGTTAAAATTCTGCAAAAATATAACCAAGTTATTTGGTATGGTATTTTGAACAGAATAAGCTTCAAATCTTTTTCACCATTTTCATTATCTCCATGAAAATCTTTGCTCTGATCAGCTCCACATCTAATGGTACATTTTTCTTCCAAACTGCATGTACCCCATTAGCAATGTTTTCGATTGCTTTTAGCATATAAATACCGCTATCGAGCATCTCTCCTGCACCTTGCTGCGGGTACCACCGTGCAATTTCAGACTCCCATTCTTCTTCTTTATAATCTCCATACTTTTCTTTTAAGAATAGTTTCATCCATTCAACCTACACACCGATTGATTCAGTTCACATTGAAATTCTTTTGTATAATACATTGAAACAACCAAATAAACTTGTTTGGTTTAATTTTTACTCACCCATCTATGAAATTCTTTTGTACTGCTCGTTTTACTCAACGAATTGACATGTAGGAATCGCTTGAGTTTGATTTCAACAACCATGAGGTGCCAGTGGAAGTCATTTTCATTCAGTGGTATCAAAATATATCTGATACTGTCCCAATTGTCGTGTCGATTAACAAGAAGATTCATCAGTCTCTTTTTTTCTTTCCCTCCTGCATCCTTGGCTTCTCCAACGACTTTACTCTTTGTTTCATCATTTGAATCAAAGTTATACTAATTAACGGAAAATGTAATAATTAAATATCTTACCGACATCAGAGATAAGGCAAATTTCACACGAGACATTTTATCTTCTTCCTTGATCAATTTATCCTTTATGATCTCAACATAGAGGTCAATCACCTGTAACATGTACACAGAATATTTAAATTCTTTAAGACTTTAACTACTTGAAGTCTAAAAAACATATCTCAACTTCCGAAATACAACATATTAGAATTCATTCAAAAATACCTGTGGATCAGTTACTTTACCCTCAAAAATGTCCAATATCGATTGACCAGGGCAGGTAATTTTATTGAAACTGAACATTTTCCGCACTGTCCTATTTTATAAAATAAATTAAGGAGAAGAAAATCAATCTATTGATCAAATCATTGAATCAGCTAATTAAGAACATATGTATATATATACCCACCCACCTTTTATCTTTAAATGTGTTGATGAACAAACTCATCTTCTCTTTCTCTTCTTTATCCAGAACAGCCAGCTGCATATTTAACAATATAAATTGGACAAACGCATCGAAACACCTACATTTTACTGTTCTACATGGATAAACAGTGCATCTACCTATTTATTTGAAAGAAAATACTTAATTACCATATCTTCTTTTCTCACATTGACTTTTTTGAATGCTGAATCTGAAGAAGTATATTTCTTGTTCAATTTAATTCTATTTTTTGACCGTGTTTCAGGCCGGTTATCATCCCCTTCTTCCTTCTTTATCATCCCAATTTTTCTCCTTTTCTTCTTCTCCCCAGCCTTTCCCCCTACATTTTCTGCAAAAGGGTTTCCGCAAAGGACTTGGAAATTTGTGCATTAGGGGTGAAAATTGTGAACAGAGTGTGGATAATGGTTGGAAGTGTAATCGAAAGTGATTCTTTAACCTCGATAATTTCACAAAGTGGAAAATATAATTTTTTCTCAGAAATTGAAATAGTTAAATTAAGAATAATTCCAGAGCAGAACTGCAAAGGCACAACCACACAAATGACAAGCAAATTACTAAACAAGAAAAGAAATTGTTTTCGAAAATAATTTAGCAACCGCTTTATTCTCATACTAAGTAACAGCTTAAATGTTCGATATTGTTATTCCACTCGAGTTGAATTCTACTAGAAATTGAATCGACATTGTAAGAGAAACTGCAGACATTCCATTTTGAACTCCAAAAAAAAGAATTAAATTCCCATCAAGTTTAAATCATTTCATAAAAAACTTTCAAATTTATCAATCTTATCGCTATCTGGATAAGAAACAAGTTTATTCATTCAAAAACAAGCTTAAAATAGCTGACGATCTATAATAGAACACAAATTTATTCATTAAAAAACAAGCTTACAACACATAATAACTGATTTATAATAGAAAACATGGTCTGTTTATTCATACAACATCCTATTTAAAAGATAAAAGTTTGCGATGGCTGCTGATTTATAATAGAAAACAAGTTTATTCGTTCAAAAACAACTACAACAATAGCTGATTTGATTTCTTGACAAAGAAAGACCCACACAGAAGAACCACGACAATATACAACGATTACATAGATAGACAGGACGGACAACTTCGACACGACAGACTTTAGATAAACACCGAACAAGTAAAACGAACTATAGAGAATAGACAGACGAAGACCCAGATCTCAAACACTACTAAAGCTTAAGTGCTTAACGCAACCAAACTATAACTATAAGACACAACGACAAAAAGAGACAAAGGAACTGAGTATACACACAGACGGACGGATTACCAAGTGGTTAAGAAAATAGACAGAATACCAAGGAACTATTCTTACAGCTAAAAACCCCCTTCAAACAGACTTTAGAAAACGAAACCCCCAATATCCTGTTTTAAAAAAATACTGACAGGAAATGGTCAGGTTGTTTCTAAGCAATTTCAAAGGACGGAAGTGAAGATAAGATAGTGGAGACAAACGAAGATTAACTTTTACCACGACTGACACAAATAAACTTACAAGTTAACACCTACATCACCTTTGATTTCTTTAAATTCTTTCAGATCTATAAATATCTTCGATCGATGGTTGACGATCTTGTTAAGCCAACCTGAGGAGTCTCCGCAGGTTCTCAGTTGCAGATGTTTCAAAAGACGGAAGTATAACAGCGGCAGCACATGACTGCTGTTGCCTCTTCAAAGGAAAAGTCGGCAGAGGAACAGCGCTTGGCGATGGAGAAAAAGCACAGGACGGTCCGGCGTAGGCACCGCTTTTTGAACTGGAAGTCGACGGTCGTGGATCTGAACCTAATCTGACATGTTTTGGCTTCTCAGCCGGAACCGGTTTCAAACCATCACTATACTTGTTAGAAGACCTAACCCCATCGGTACTGACAGATCTTCCCCTATTCTCCTTGGAAGTAGATCCGCTGGGCATCTGATCAAAAGACTGACCTCGTTTTAGAATGGTAACTTTCCCCATCACCAAGCTACTACTAGACGCCATATCCCTCCCTTTCTTCTTCCCCCTTTCCTGCGACTTCTTGGCATACCTAGGGTTAACAGGGGAACTGCTGTAACTACCTACTACATGGTAAGATCGGGAAGGGTTAGATCTCGTGTTGAATGGTTTGCTAGGGAAGGGCTTCTTTCGAAAGAAGGGAGAGAAGTCGGACGGTGGCGTTCTCGTCGGCGGTGAGTTATCCCTCGAATACATAACTTCTGGTCCCATCGCACAAGTTGAGAAAGTAAAAAAGAGGAAAGAAGAATAAGTAAGTCTATGTGGTTTGGAAGAAGGTGGGGAGGATTTATTTATACGAAAGTGGAATAGGAAGGAAGAAGGAAACGGGAGAGGCAACGTGGCACGCGTGGAGGACGTGGCAGAAGTGGAATAGTTAATGAACAATTCTACGCCGTTAGTTACCAGCGGATCTATTTGATCCTTTACACGTTATTGGTTGTTTGGGTAATTAAATTATCTTCTTTAACGGAAAGTTAAAAAGAATTCTACGCCGTTAATTTTTGTGGTCTATGCTGTTTTCCGTCACGTTCTTTGGCTGTTAAGGTAATTAGCTAAATTATTTGATCATGTTTGACCGATTTAGATACGACGAATGGTTTAAATTATTTTATAGAAAAATCCAAATTTATTATACTTTTATTAATTCTTATTCAATAAAATAAGGTAAATTACAAAAAAGACTATTTTGTTTTAAAAAAATCCCCAGAACTAGACCATAGATCCTTAGATTAATTTGACAACAGTTTCGAGATTCATCATTAATGGGTACATGGAAGGATCTACTATGTGAATCCATTCCATAATGATCCAATTTTTCTCAATTCATTCTTAATATAATGGATTTGGAGAATCATTAATTGATCTCTTTTGCCGGTATAACTTGATTTTTAAATACAATTTTCGAAAAATTATGCATTCTAAAAAAGTTTACCATCAAGAAAAGATACGTTTCTCCTTTCTCAAGGGGATTTCGTAACCAATGACTTATACGAGTCTTATGCAATTTCTCAATCTCAGAAAATCTCAAATTCGCAGATGATGTTAGTTAGCATTTGACACAATTCAGAACTAAAAGTTAGTTGTGATTAACAGTGACTTGCGAAACTATAAACTGAATGCGATAACCAAAGGAATTGCACAAAACTGAAAAATAAAATAAAAATAAATTTTTCAAACATGAAGATGGAATAGTGCACAATTGCAATTCCTACAAATTCGGCATTTTGGAATCCCAAAACGCAAGAAGAAATCAAAAATATCGTAATCTGGAATCCCAAAAGATCTGAAATAGTTTTGAATAAATCCCCAAATTGCCATTCCTAAATCGTCAAATGATTGGAATAATCTTGCCCAGAGAAAAAAAAAGTTACAGATCACGATGGCAAGAATCCGCAATAACAACAATAAGTGTCGTCCGATCGAGATTGGCAGCAATATGTAACAGATCGTTTTATCTTGGGTTTATTATTTTAAAATTAGTTAAATAATTAAAATTACTATGTTATAATTGTCACATGACAGTGTTAAGTTGGTTGATTGTATTTCTATTTTATATGAATAGATATGAATTGAATACTCAACAAAGTTTTGTTTTTCCCTCAGGCTCTTTCGGGAGATTCTTCTTCTCAACCTCAGGCTCTTTCGGAAGATTCTTCTTCTTAACCTCAAGCTCTTTCGAGAGATTCTTTTTCTCAATCTCAGACTCCTTTTGGATATTCTTCTTCTCGATCTTATGTTCATGCATGTTCTCTAACGACCGATAATGAAGAACGATTGTTACATTGATCAAGATTCTAGTTGATTGGTCCGATCGACCCTATTCTTAATGGATGAACGTGCATAATTGATTTATTTGATAGAACACTATACAAACAATTGTTCTTCCCGTTAAATCATTAATAGTTTTAATACCCACCCATTAAAATATCTTAATCTTTCCAAATAAGTTAAAAAATGTTCCACTACAGCTGGTTGATGTGAGAACGGATTCGGATGGTTCCGTTTCCGCCCCGATAAGACCAGATGACTATCCCGATCTTATCCCTGATAATTTTAATATAATAATTTTAATTATCTTGAAACCTGCTTTAAAATAAAGTCTTCTATTATTCTATATCATGTGTTCTAGATTTGGTCTAATTTTTTTAATAAAACATGAAGATTGAGGAAGGTATTAAATTAATGTTAAATAATTAAACATAATCCACATAGAAAACCAATAAATCATATAACCCAAAAAATATCTAACATCTATTAATATAGTGGCCTAGTGGGTTAGCATATTAGATATTTAGATTATTGATGGTTTGGTTTTGGTGTCATTGTCAATTTGTCAGCAATTGTAGTGGGACTGGAAGGGGGGTGTTTTGGTCATTGTTCAAGACTGAAGAGAGTTTCTTGTCTTGGAAAAAAGGAAGAATAAAAAAGAAGTGGGGTCTTGTCTCTTTATTGAGAAGCAATAAAAGCATGACATGAAAAGGATATATTACCCACAAAACCTTGAAATGGTGTGTCATGGTCATGGAGCTGGTTGGAACATTGAGAGTCATTAAAAAAGAAGCAGGCATTGGAAAAAAGAAAAAAAACAGCTTTGGTTATAAAGAAAAAAAGATTGGGTGCAAGATCTCTCAATTGGATCGCTCCTAAGTAGGGTTGTAAATGGGTCAGGTTTGAGACCGCTGAGTTAGATCCAGACCCATAAACTTGGTAAGGGTCTGGTCCGGGTCCAGACAATACCCAGCTCAGACCCATAAAAATATTCGAATCTAGTCCGGGTCCAAAAAATAATTTTTTTTTTGAAATGGTGAAAGTGTGAGTAAGTAGTAAATAGGTAAAAGTGTGAAAGTGAAACCTTAATATTAATGTATTTGTATCAAACTTTTAAGTTACTAATATAATATATATTAAAATATTTATATTTAAACCCCTAACACTTAAAATAGTCAGGTATGGCTAATCTGAACTCGAACCCGGACCACTAACTGACCCGGATATCCGGGTCCAAACCTTTTGGCGGATCCGAAATTGGTTCCAGACCAGTTGACAGCCTTACTTTAAGTCAGATTCTAAGGCTAAAGGTGAAAACGGGGCAAGTTGTGGGGGGAGTCAATCTTGCTCAGTTGCAAACCATGTCTCGTCCCCGACTTATGAAAATCAGGGCAAAACCCTAACCGCGTTCTAAGAACAGTTTCGATAATGAACGAAATTTTGATCTGCCTCGTTATCACTCCTATGATTTTTTTTTTTATCTATTTTTAATTTTTTATTGACAAACCTATTTTCTATACTTAAATGAACATAAATTTTTAAATTATTGTTGAAATAACAAGTTAACAACCACATGATTTTAAAATTTAAATTATTGTTCAATTTCATGATTGATGGTATCTTCGACCGCATCTATCAGCATAGCGAGAGGGAATGGAGTTGTAGTTAAGGGTGGCTGATTTTGCATCATGATTGATGGTGCTCGACTTCGGTGTATGAAGATTGGTGGTGGGCGCGAACAAAATAGTCTTGCTCAATTTGGGTAGGGTATTGACAACCTTGGTGGTCAGGCTATCTTTGGTTATATTAATTGGGATGAATAGGGTAGAATCATACAAGTTGTGAGAAAATTAATCTCAGTTTTTTATGATATGGGCTTCAGCCCAATTAACAATTGCTTTATATTTCCACAATCCTATAAATTTAGGATGAAATTTATATGAGATATTGATATTGAGATAAAAATAAGATATTTAAAACATTGAGATTTGTAATCTGATTATATTTAATCATTTTAAAAAATCATTGAATTTTAAATTAACTACAAGATTAAAAAGATATTTAATATAATATTTCAAAATCTGTTACATCTCCAATTCTAATATCTAAATGTGTGGGTTGGGCTGGGGGAGTTTGATATTTTTCAGAGAGTCTGGTTGAGGCACTACAAAAAAACCAACGTAGTTCTGACGGTAAATTCTAACGGCCAGATCGTCGGTATGCATTCCAAGCATTGGTTGATTTTTCCTTTGGAGTCTAAAATTTCTTTCCATTAGGCAGAGTCAATGGAGTGTTTATGGCTAATGTTGTTGAGAGTCATGCCTTTGGTGTATTTTCTCTCCATCCATTGTGCAAAGATAGATTGCTTATCTCATATTGTACCTGCCTTTTTAATAGCTAGGAGCAACAAAGGCTATCATTCGAAGGTTTATAACCCCTGACCCTCCCTCCTCCTTAGGTAAAATCATTAATGACCATGGTATCTCTCTCCTTCCATCCTAAATGAACTGGTAGGCCAGTCTTTGAGTCTGGAATGTCAATCATATATCGTGTTTGAGGAGTGCGTAGTACGTTGAATCCCTCTCTGCAAATTGGTGGGATATATTGTAGCTTTCTAAAGTTTCTAATATCATGGGTTGTGTGTAACCACTTATTGATAAAGCCATAGAATGGATGTATTGGTTTACTGTTTCCTCTGATTGGAGTGTTCCTTCTCTCTGGTCTAAGTGGTCGAACTACCTTGTGACTGAGGTTGCGATGTTCCTTTTTTTGAGATGGAAAGCCCTTGTAGTTCTCTTTGTGACTGTAATACCATCCATGGTGACTGCTGTCGAAAATTTCTTGTTGTCTTGAATTGAATCGCCTCCAAAATTTTGGTGCCTCCATGCCTTAAACTCACACTAAACTTGGATGGGACTCACTTTTTAAAAGCTACACAGAGATCCAAAATCTCTGTGTAGTTAAGAAGGAATATCAAAGATTGGATGCAAGATGAGACTTATCATAGTTACGAGGAGGTCTAATCTCTTGGTTGATGAAAAAACCTAGGTGAGCTCATGACCTCTTATCTAACAGTGGGTATTGACACAGTGGTGGCCAACAACCAACTGAAGTTGGAATTAAAGCAGGACGAGTCGCCGGAGCACGTCGACGTCGTAACAGACCCGTCCGGGGAAGGCAGCTCCATAGAACCCGATCCCGGGAGACCCCAAAGGATCCGTCGTTCTACCCAGCAACCCGAGTATAATTAGTTAGAGGACGATTTCGATTATAGTCAGTGCTAAGTTTGTTAGATGTCCGTAGACATGAGTAGTGGGTTGTTTTGCTTATTGCTTTAAATATGAATGAAAATATACTCCTTTGAGTATCAAATTACAAGGGAATTCAAAAGTCTCTTTTCCTTCCGGCTCCAACTTGGAGATTCTATCCTCTTCCTTCTATCCCATCTCGAGAAACTCAGTCTTCTTCCTTCCGGCGAGCTCCATCGCCAGGGACTCATGTTACATGGTCTTTCCCATCTTTCGTCAGGAAAAACCACCCAACGATCAGTATCTTGGGGCCAAGTGCACTATGCTTTTAAAATAAAATCAGAAAATCGCGATACTCTCTGAACGTGATCTCCTAGCCGCAAATCCCCCAAATAGCAAGCAAAACCTTCTAAGATCAGATCGCGAGTAGGAACCTCCCTACCCAGATGCGAGCAAGCCTTCCAGATGGACTCAGACACCCAAACAAGCGAGCCCCAGACGTGTTCCCTTCCAGACACTCACACTCACTCCCTCTCACGCTCGCACTCCCTCGTATTTTACATAAATCGTTTACTATAAACTTAAAATAATGTGTGTTATTGATGAGTTTGGCATATATGAAGTTACAAATAGAGAAATAGTTATAATTAGTTCCATGAAAAAGTTGCGATTTTTTTATGAAAATGAAAATTATGCCTAAACATCAATACTAACACAGATACACTGCAAAATAATCCCTCTATCGATGACGTATATAGTTTAATTTATAGGGTTTAACGATTCATTTACAGCGTCGTACGAGTGAGTAGGAGGATAAAACAACCAGAAGCATAAGAGTGACGATAGTTATTATCGTGCCGATAAGCGAACCGAGGGTATGTTGGCAGTATTTGCTGAAGTTACCACAAAAATCAGGATCTTTTGTCAATCCAGTGTATGTAGTTTGTCCTGCAGCTCCTAATGCATTTGTCAGTATCACAACCATTAACTGCAATCACAAGTTTACAACATATAAATTAATAATCAATGAAATTATCGGATTAATTTATATATAACAGTTGAAATTTGATCAGAAAAAATAACTTAATTACCAAATCAGAGGTGATCAAAAGAAGCAAATTCTTTGATGAAATCTTGGAGTAGTAATAGACTGAGAGAGCGATTGTAAACATGCTAGAAACAAAGGTGACTGCAAATACAGATATCAAATATCTGCAGTAACAACAACAGCAAATATCAGCAAACACGTAGCCAAGATATTAGATATGTGTGTGAGTGTGTTAATTTATGTTTGCATACAACAAAGACGAGGAGTCGCTGAATTTGACGGTGAGATATATTAGTTGGGAGTTACTATCTTTTCCAACCTCCTTCGTCTGTTTGCTAGTGAGCAGAAGTATGATCCCGATAATGGAAGACAGAAAAACAGATAGTCTCATACCCAAGTCTATCTTGAACAACTTTTTCATGAGGACAACAGGATAGGTGGTTGTAACATGGCAAGACATCTCAGTATCTTTGGAATTGGAATCCATGGTCGATCGAATCAAGTTTTACAACAATATGTTCACTAGCTCTATTTATAGATGAAATTTATTCAATTGATGGTACCAACAATTAACAATGGTCCAATAAAATATCACAATCTCACCAACTAAGCATTTATCATTCATATCCCAAAAGTCTTGAGTCTGAAAATTTATTATTAGATTTAAACTACCATTTTTTACCAACCCAATTCAATCAATTTGCATGCCTTGAATTTAAATATAAATTTAAAAAAAATCTACTGACCGGAATTGTTGACTCCCAATACTCAACTCTGAATTCTGATCTTTGAAAACTCAACTCTGAATTCTGATCTTTGAAAACTCAACTCTGAATTCTGATCTTTGAAAACTCAACTCTGAATTCTGATCTTTGAAAACTCAACTCTGATTCCGTTATTCAAGGGCGACTATTTTGGGATCGATTGCATATTCAATCATTCAAAAAAAAAAATCAAAAATTTCAAATGGTGGTTGCGAACTGCGATACAAATCTAGAATTAGAAACTGACCATTCTTTGGACCAACTTATTGTTGGTGTATGGGCTCGCCGGAGTAAGCTCGCCGTCCAACCTAGTACAAGTGTAACTCTAAAAATTATCAACCCCTCCCTCTGTTGGACCAGGGGAGGTATTTATAGCCTTCCATCGCTGTCATCGGGCCTCGTGGGCTCGCACGTCGGGCCCGTCTGTTCGCCCGGGCCGCCGACAAGGCCGGTTCGGTCCATGGGCCGCGGTCCGCGGTCCATGGTACCAACACTTATGTATACCGGAATACCGCTGGGCTAGCTCTTCTCTGACAGTGATGTTGACGTCTATCTATATTTCTCTAATAGTTGGCTCGAATTGATTTTGTAGCTAGAAATGAAATAACTAGAACCAAGAATTAGATTTTGGAATTTCTACTGACTGAGTTGGTAGTGATTGCGAGATAAAACACTGCTGCTAAAATTGACATCATGATACTGGCTAGATGTTTTCGACAAGGGTAACTCCGTATATTTTTGCAAGAATGATTGATCGAGTTTCTACTGGCTGAAACAACGCCAATGGACGAGAAAAGTAACGAAACCACCAGTAAGTCGCCGAATATAATAAGCCTATCGAAATTTCTCCATCGATGATTTCCACTCCTCTCCCTGTTCTTTTTCAACATCGATACTCCAATTGATATATAAATTGTGATCACACTGCATATACAAACGATCGAGTTTCCGACAATGATGTACCTGCACGCATGTTATTGCAATCGATAAAGTAAACACCATTAAAAAAACAATGAACGAAGATCGATCAGGAATGTACTGTACTTGTATGGTGCTAAATCGTTCGATGCAATCGCGTCTATATCATAATCTTCTTCTCTATTCTTTGAAATTAGGGTTATGGCTATGGTTAATATGCTTGCAAAGAATCGAAGAATTAAACTGATCACTTCGATTTCATTACGGTTAGACGGTTTTCCGATTGTCTGCCGACTCGCATCAAAAATTGGGAGTCGGGGAATATTGCTTTCAATTTGCATTGCTATATTATCACGAAATAAAGCTTGATCATTTTGAAAGCAAAGAGAGAGAGAGAGAAGAATGCAGATATGATGGTATCAGTTGCCTGACGTGGAAGAGGTTGATTTGCTTGTCGTCGATGAGAAATCAAGAAAGACAAAAGGGGGGAAATGAAATGAATTTCTATCGTTCAGATACTTAAAGCGTTTGAAAAAGATAATGATTAATTACAATCTTAACTGACTATTGGGTTATTTACTTATTAACCCATAACAAATGTCAGTTATAGTTAATTTTGATTATATATTGGTTTTTTTTAAAGCCAATATTGGGTTATTACTTATTAGCCCATATCAAATTAAGAACTTTTAAATTAGACAAAATTAATTTAACACATTTGGACCTCAGTATACTTCATAATTACTCTAAATTAATAACAAATATTAGCTGATTAAATATTTCTTTGATTGTTAAATTTCATAGTTGACTTGAATAATTAATATTGACTATGCTTTAATGCTTTATAAATAGTTAATGATATCAATAATCCGAATTATATGTGAACTTACAATTATGATTTATGAACGTCATTAGTTAATTATTCATTAAATTTTAAATTAACTGATTATAATAACTATTCATCCGTTGTATTTACGGATAGTTAATTCTAATCAGTTAGTTAATTGGTTATTAAAATTGCGAAATGGGTCAACTCCGTCCAAGTTCTAAATTCTAATTACGTACAAATATAATGCACACGTGGCACTTAAATAAACAAATCTAACTTTCCTTTGAAATCAGGGAACTGGAATGACCGGACCCACTGCTTCCGGGGTTGGAGCTTCTTTCGATAACGTTGATATTCGAAATCAGCGAAATTGGACGTTCTCTGATGATCGGAACTTTCAAATCGGTTTCCATCAGTTTCAGAACCTGAAGCATCAAAGGTCTCTCCTGCAATTGTGGATGAGAACAGAGAATACCGATACGAACGTACTTCTCCAACACCATCTTCTCCGTCGGTAATTCCGAAATACAATTATCCACCACGTCCAAAGCTCGTCCTTCCTTCACCATTTCCCACGCCCAATCCGACAACATCAAAGCCTCACCCTTCGTATTTGTGTTCTCCACGATGGCTTTCTTCCCACTTATAAGTTCCAAGAGCAAAACCCCAAAGCTGTACACGTCACTTCTGTCTGTGAGTTTCCCGAACAAAGCGTACTCCGGTGCGACGTATCCAAGAGTCCCGGCGACTCGTGTGCTGAGATGCGTAGCCCCCTCCGGTGAGAACTTTGCTAAGCCGAAATCAGCTACTTTGGGCTCGAACTCGTCGTCTAGTAAGATGTTACTCGCTTTGATGTCTCGGTGGATTATCGCCGGTTGAGCTCCATGATGTAAGTACGCGATTCCTCTCGCCATACCGATGGCGATCTTCTGACGTATCGGCCAAGACAACTTTCTCCTTTTCTCGTCGTCTCCGAACAAATGGTCGTGGAGACTTCCTTTGGTCACAAGATCGCAGACGGTAATTCTCTCGTGACCCACGAAGCGTTGACTCTTTGCAACGCAGTAGCCTCTAAGAGGAAGAAGGTTGATATGGCAAACGCTGGCAATCACCTCCACCTCATGCGCGAAATCCTCATCTCCGCCGTCTGAGAGATTCTTGAATCTCTTCACTGCGATTTCGCTTCCGTCCGGCAAGATACCTCTGTACACATTGCCATAACCGCCTCTTCCGATTATGTTTCGGACCGATAATCCATTCGTCGACGATTTGATCTCGTCGAAAGTGTACCTAACCAACGTGGTGTGACTCTGAATCGTCTCCAACTGCGCCACCGAACCTGCTCCTTTGCAATCATTTCGATCACCGGACATCTCTCTCATCCTCCTTCTCCTCCTCTTCCTCTTCCTCTTCCTCCTCCATAACCCGATCAAAGCTCCACCAACCAACAAAAAAACGCCACCTACCACAACCCCAATCACCCATTGAATGGAGGAAGAAGATCCCGTCCCGACCGTCGCGGAATCCAACGCGAATAGACACAAAACCGAATCATCGTCCACCGTGGCAGTTACAACACCGGCGGCATACACCGCAGGATACGACGTGCAGTCAGTTACGTTATTCCCTTTGTCAGATCCGTTAAGATACCCTGCTTTGATGTTCCCTAGAGTGACCGTACACGAGGAGCACGTCGCGCTGTTATTACTGAGTTGGTAACATTTATCCCGGACGTCATCGAGAGCAGAGGAAGGGACTACCGATTCGAAATCCTTGAGAGTGGTTATGTTCATGCAACCCTGCGAGATCCATGGAGTGGAGAAGCCGCAATCGAGGAGAGGATCGAAGCTTTGGAAGTGCTGGGAGAGGACGGTGGTGAGATCTTGCCAGCAGGAGGTGGAGGCGTTGGAGGGAGGGACAAAGAGGGAGGAAGTCTTGAGTAGAAAGGATTGGGTGAGGTGAATTGCTTGGAGTGTGTACTGGCATTTATCTGTGGTTGTTTTTGGGGGGAATTTTTGGATGGTGGAGAAGTTTAGAGGACAGTTTGAGGTTGTGACGGAGAGTAGTTGGTCGGAGAAGACTACAACGGCGGTGAGGAAGAAGTGGAGGAGGAGAAAGAAACTCATCGTCATCCTCTATCTGTGGTGGACATTGACATACTTATGTGGGTGGTCAGCAGTGGTCTTACTGGTTTATTAGAATTAGACATTTGTAACTTACGTGAAGTTTCCAAGAAAATTAAAATTTAAACGTGACATATTTTATTCTACAATAGACCAATACCTACTTTTTTTAAGTAGACAAAAAAAATTATGGATTATTTCCGTCATTTTTGATATTCAAGATTCAAGAAAATTTTCGCTAGTCGTACTTTTGAGTTTATCATTCAAAGATAAACATTTTTATATTATATAGTTATGGTATATCTTTCCGCCCTGATCATATTATATATGTTTTTCATGCTTATTGATTTCCCTTCTTCCGTCCATGTTCTTGCCTAGTGATGTAGGGACAGAGGCTGGAACGTCAGACTCAACTAATTCCAGCAGAGTCAAGTCCGTAAGTAACGACTAACAGACGGAGGGAATGAGAGCTATTTAAGGAAGGCAGTCAAAGCAAAAAGGAGGGATGATTTCCTTGTTACAAGTATGACGTCAAATAAAGTCAGGCTCGGGCTCGCGAGCCCAACGAGCCGAAGCCTCAAGCTCGTTAAGTTCGAGTGGGCTTGTTGGTAGGTATAAAAAATTAAAAAATTATTAAATTTAGAAAAAATAAAAGTGTAGTATAGTTGGTAAAAGGTTTGTTTAGTATTTGAGAGGTCGTGGGTTTGATCCTCCATGTCTCCAAATATTTATTTCTTTTAATTCGAGTCCAGGAAGTATAAAAAACTAAAAAAATATTAAATTTAAAGAGAATAGAGGTGTAGCACAGATGGTAAAACGTTTGTTAAACATGTGAGGGGTCACAAGTTCGATCCTCCATGTCTCGAGCCCGAGCCCGACTCTATAAGCAAAAGCTCGGTTTGGCTCGTTTGACACCCTAGTTACAGGTATTATCCAATCTCCAAATTTTTTTTTTCTTTTAATTCGAGCACAGAAAGTATAAAAAACTAAAAAAATATTAAATTTAAAGAGAATAGAGGTGTAGCACAGATGGTAAAATGTTTGTTAAGCATGTGAGAGGTCACATGTTCGATCCTCCATGTCTCGAGCCCGACTCTATAAGCAAAAGCTCGACTCGGCTCGTTTGACACCTTAGTTACAAGTATTATCCAATCTTCATCTTTACTATCTTCCTCTTTCAAGATTCTCTCTAACATTCCTGGTTGAATCTAGATATCATCAACTAGTGGATTCTGGTCGCTCGCTCTCGACATCCGTTTTCAGTCTTCTTCGTTACGTTAATTATATCTGACATTGTTTCAAACACCTTTACTTTACATTCTTGTATATTTTGAAGATACATTGTAGTGCTAGAGGATTTAGAAAAAATAATTATATTTAGAAAGAAAGATAAAATATTAAAAATATTTGTTGTCTCTTTCATTCACAGAGATACGTTTAAATAGTATTTACATTGGTAACTGTCATAATGAAAAAGTAACATACTTTTTCATTATCTTTCTTCAACTTAAATACTACAACCGAAATAATTGTAATTTGAATTTTTTATGTTTTAGTTTATAACTAACATGGATGAAATTGTAATATTTAGGATTTTTACGTAAAACTTGATAATAAATCATTTTTTAAATATCTACCCTTCTTCTCCGATGCGGTTAGATCGTGCAGTAGTTGACCGTCGCTATCGGCGGACGTCGTTTTCGTTTAGACTATCATACATCTTGATTGTTTTTTTAATAAAAGAAATCTCCTCATCGCATCCTCTCTTCTATCACCGATCCATCTCACGATCTTCATCAGGTGGTGTCAGAGTCGGTCTCTGGCGACAACTTTGCATGGCGTCAACAGTTCCTCCTCGGTTTGACGAAGATATTCGGAAATCATTGGCTGACTTAACTGCAATGGTAGCTAATTTGTCCAGAATAGTTAATCAACTAATGAATGCTCCTGGAAATCATCGAATGGGGATTGAATTTAACGATAACCCCGGACCATCCATTTCAACGGGTTTGCGTTTCCAGAATGGACCTAGACAGAATTTGGTCAAGACGGAACCTACCACAATGTATCCATCTCATCGACGGTTTGATGAAGAATTTTCGTCGGAAGACGAGATAGACCTCGACGAGCGGAATTGGCAGAGGGGTACTCAAAGGAATCAACAACAGAACGATGGACAGTGATAGTGGGGCCGACAAGACGTTAGAGCTCTTCAAGAATCAAGACTATCACGCACCTCGACGGTTCGGAAATGAATATGGGTTTTATCGAGCACGTATGGAAATCCCCGAATTTAATGGGCATTTGCAAATTGAATCCACACTCGATTGGACCTCAGAAATCGAGCGTTTCTATGGAGATTCCGAAAACGCGACGGGTAAAATTAGTTGTGATGAAACTCAAAGGAACAACTTCGGTATGGTGGGATCAACTGAATGCTAAGAGACAAAGACAATGGAAGAAGCTGATCCGGACCTGGGCAAAAATGAAGTCTTTGATTCGGAAAAAACTTCATTTTCCGAACCTATTTTTTCACTCAATATCAGAATTATCAACAAAGGTGTCAAACGAACCTAGTCGAGCTTTGCCTTAAAGAACTAGGCTCGATAATGAATTTCTCAAGTTTGGGCTCGGGCAATGGCTTGGCTCCATAAGGAATTGTATAAGCTCTAAGTTGGGGCTTGAACTGGATCAGTTCTTTAAAACCCCAAGATCGCACACTTTGTATTGATTGAAATAAATAGTCTACGGAAAATTAAGTTAACGTCCATTCGCCGGAGTAGGCCCACTTCTCGCTCCAATCCAGAGTACAGACCCAGTCAGGCAGTGACCCTAATTCAGTTCTGCTTAAAATTCAGGTTATATAAACCCAATTATTATATAAAATTCAGGTTTTGTATTAAATTCGATTGTCGGATTGCGATTAAAATATAAAAGAAGAAAATGCAATTGTGACTTGTTAACTTTCTAAGAAAAATCAATTAGTCTAAAATGGACATAATCCTTTTAGACTTTTTGGTATTTGTCGATACATAAAGAGCAAATTACCAACGCACAAGTAAGATGGGTTTTGAACTTTTTAGGAAATAAATTTTGCAAAAACAACCCTGGTTTAATTTTATTATAGATATGATCCTAAACAACAACCCCTACCTGTCTATACTTAATTCTTCATTAATGAAGCTAAATCTAAAAAGCTACTTATATCAGTTGTGGCAGAGAACGACATCTGAACTTTTTTCTCTGTTTTTTTCCTACTGCTTAAATAATGTGGGAAAGTTGTCACATCAAGTCACCTTAGACTATTTTATAAAGATTTTTTGGGAAACCAGACCTCAGAGACTTAAGTGCTTCCTCCTTCTCTGTCGCAGTTATCATGTAAGAAGTTGAAAGGAACGGGAACCGTCCATGGAAGAAGCTCCTCCTCTTCCTTCATACACCAGGTATTTCCTTCACTCTCCTACCCTTTCAAGCTTTTCCTTTTATCCTCATTTGAATTATCTGCCCGTTTGGATCTGTTTGTCTTTTTTTGTTATTGTCATGTTGCAGAAAATGTGGAGTCAAACCTAATAGACATTCTCCAGCAACAGTAGCAGGAGCAGGAAAGATGTTGGATTTAGCTACCGAAGGTGAATAATGATTTGATGCTTGTATTTTTGTTATGTTTTTAATATATTGATATGAATATGAAAATATGATTTAGATTCCATGGATTCAAGAAGCGGGAAATCTACAAAAGCTGGTCTTCAAACTGAGTTAAAATTGCCATCAAAATCTACATCTTCTTCGTCTTCTCAATGGTCTTCATGGTTGTCTCGTTTCTTCAAGCCTAAATTAGTCCCAAGGTTAGTCACATTCCCAGCTTCCACCACCGCAACAGTTGCAAACAATGGTTTAACTCAATCCAAGACTCCTTGGCGAAGCTTCTCCTTGTCGGAGCTCAAAGCTGCCACCAACAATTTTAACCCAGGTAGATTGTTTAATCACCTTTTAAATAATAACTGGTTACTTAGTCAGTTAGTTATTTAGTTGATCAGTTATTCAATAAGTGGTTGGTGTGTGTTTTAACCTCTTTTTACAGAGAATTTCGTCGGTAAAGGAGGGTATGCTGAAGTGTACAAAGGGTGTTTAGAAGATGGTGAAGTCGTCGCGATAAAGAAGCTGACACGAGGAACAACTGAAGCTCAGACCAACAATTTCCTCTCAGAAGTTGGAATCATAGTTCATTTAGATCATCCAAATATTGCGAAACTAATTGGATTTTGCACTGATGGTGGTATGCACATTGTTCTCCAATTCTCCCCACTTGGAAGCCTTTCTTCCCATCTACACGATCGAGAAGAAGGGCTTGTGTGGAGTGTTCGCTATAGAATCGCGGTAGGCACTGGCCAAGCTCTCGAGTACCTTCACTACAAGTGTCCAAGGCGTATAATCCACCGTGACATCAAAGCCGCCAATATATTACTCTCAGCCAGTTTTGAACCCCAGGTATATCGTCAGTTACATCGTAGTGAAAATTTAATGAAAATTACGTACGAGACTCGAACAATGAATCTTTAGAAACTTTAATAATTACTATGACCAGTTGAACTAATCTCTCTGTGTCGGTATATGTCAATTTACTCATTTCGAATTTACCTGAACCCCCGAAGATCTATAGATTTACCCAACTTTGATGTGTGTGTGTTTGCTTGCTCAATGCTTTTAGATTTGTGATTTCGGACTTGCCAAATGGTTGCCTTCGCAATGGACTCACCACAATTTGCCGAGCTACGAGGGTACATTTGGGTATCTTGCCCCGGAGTGCATAATGCATGGTATAGTTGATGAGAAAACTGATGTCTTCGCCTTTGGAGTAGTTCTTTTAGAGCTTATCACCGGCCGTCGAGCCTTAGATTCCTCTATGAACAGTCTAGTGATTTGGGTAACCTTCTCCTACTCACTTTATCTCATACCATGCATCCTTTTTATCTTCATTCTCATAGTCAGACAATATTTCTCGATTTATCTTATTAGGCGAGACCTTTGCTCGAAGCGAATGATGTCCCAAAACTAGTTGATTCTTCGCTAGGGGACTTGTATGATCGTACCCAATTCGACCGTCTGGTTTACCTTGCCTCATTGTGCTTACGCGAGTCTGCACCTCTACGACCAACCATGAGCAATGTAAGTAGTATAGCATGCCACTCTGATACCAAGTGCAACGCTTAATTGCAATGTGTATTTCTATCCAGGTTTTGAAAATTCTAAGAGTGGTTGACTCCTCCAATTCCACATCAACTGATCCCAGAATGTTTCTTCGAAAAACAACATTCTCCGACAACGACGACGAGGGTGAGATGGTCGGATTGGAAGAAGAGTATAACAACTACACTAGAAAGTATATGAATGATCTTAGAATTCACAGGCAGATAGCTTTTGATATGTAAATTTTTTTCGTTGTCCTATAGAATTTGCAATATGTTGTGTTTTTTTACTTATAGCACTTAGAAAAACTTTTTAGTTTTTTTTGCAATATGTTAAACTAATCAGGATGGAAATGACAAAATTTCTTTTGTTTTAGCGTGTTTGTTTTAGACAGAAAATTAACTCAACTGATTACTTAGGTTAGGTAGCTACGTTATAAATAAAAAAATACATATAACGTGGAAGCAGTTATGATAAATAAACATTTAACATGACTTTGATTAATGGATAATCCCACGTGGAACCAAGATTCGTACTCCGCACGTCACAACTTAAGACTCGTGGACCCCATATTATTCGCGTGTAATCATCCTTGTACGATTTTATTTATCCTGCTCTGCCGGTACACACCATCCCTACAGAGTCGGTTAAATAGGACAAACAGCGACAGAAGAAAGTAAGACAGACGAAGAACGGGAGAGCAAATTTGAGATGGAAGTCAAACCGGAATCCGATTGAGGGCGGACTGCGGAGTGGATGAAACATCCGATTGTTAGAGACGCTGGCGGTGGGGAGATAAGATGGACGGAGGAGGAGTGGGGCGGTGGGTTGGGATTTTGGAGGGGAGGATCGTCGTGTCACTTTGGTGAGAAAGATGATAGAGAAAGTTAGGAGCGGTGGAAGAGGGAGGAACGGGTTATTTCCGAACTCGTTACGGATAATTTCGTCGTGTTTGAAGACGGTTTCGAGCAACGCAGGATCAGTTGCTTCTTCCGTCAGGTCTGCTGGGGCTTCCGTTGCTGCATCCATATCGGTTCCTGCTGATGACGAAATCAGAGATCAGGTATCACAATCTAAGTTTCAACACTCTGGGTATCTTATTTTTGGATTTTGGATTTTGGATTTTGGTTTAGGGTTTCTTGTCAAGTGAAGTTTTTAGGTTTTTTTTTTTAGTTTTTTAGATATGACTATATGAGTTTGGGAATGACCTAATTAGATTAAGCAAATGCAATTATCTATGTTTAAATGTTCATATGTTTTGATTTGAAATCATTACACTAAACATGCACTTCCTATACTCTCACACACACATAATTGGAATGATTAACTTTGTTCAATGTATCTTTTCCTTGAGATGGCAGTTTTTTAAATCATGTTTTTCTGATATAACTGTTTTTTCTTCCTCCAGTATGTGAATATCAGAATATGCAATGGTTTGATATCTCTTCTTAGTTCTTGTTTCTTTTCTTGTTGAATAATGTGGAATTACTGTTGTTGTTTTTCATTCATAGTAAATTTTTGTGATCATTTCGATAGGTATTGTGGGCTGGTTTTGATGAATTAGAGCTCAGTCCGTCTACCTCTAAACGTGTATTACTACTAGGCTATTCCAATGGATTCCAAGTCCTGGACGTTGAAGATGCATCAGATGTCCTTGAATTGGTATCAAAACGTGGTGGTCCTGTTACTTATTTGCAGATGCAGCCTATTCCGGCTAAATCGGAGGGTTCTGAAGGATTCAGGTCATTACATCCCATGCTGTTGATCGTTGCTGGAGATGAAAGTAATGGATATGGTGCAGTCCAAGGTGGTCGATTGAGTACATTTATTAAAGATGGAAGTTGTGAGACTCAGCAAGGAACATTAGTTCCTACTCCTACCGTTGTCCGTTTTTTTTCATTAAAATCCAACAGTATTGTACATGTTCTAAGGTTTCGTTCAGCTGTATATATAGTTCGTTGCAATCCTCGAATAGTTGCTATTGCTCTTGCAGCGCAGGTCAGTAAATCAATATTGTATTATTAGTACGTAATTGCATTTCATTGTTTCCATTGAATTTTTTATTATTAAATTTTAACTTTTTTTTATCATACCAGGTATACTGTTTTGATGCAGTTACGCTTGAAAATAAATTCAGTGTTATAACCTATCCTATTCAAGGACTTAATGTTACTAATGTGGGGCATGGTCCGATGGCTTTGGGTTCAAGATGGTTAGCTTATGCTTCCAACAATCCAATATCCTCAAACACTGGCCGTCTGAGTCCACAAAATCTAACACCTTCTCCAGGAGTTAGTCCGTCAACTTCACCTAGTAATGGGAACCTAGTTGCCAGATATGCAATGGAGTCTAGTAAACAGCTAGCTGTTGGTATTGTCAATCTGAGTGACAAGGGTTACAAAACTCTATCAAAATACTGCCAAGATCTACTACCTAATGGTTCTAATTCTCCCATATCATCAAGTTCGGGGAGAAAATTGGGTAAAAATTCATTTTCAGCACATCACAACGAAACTGATAATGCAGGAATGGTTAGTTTTTAATTTCCAATAAGTCTTAAAAGTTATTTTTTTATTAATACTTGATACAGATATCTCAAGCATTTGGTAAATATCGATAAAATACTAATTTCTCATAATATTTTGCATCACATCAGGTAGTTGTGAAGGATCTTCTTTCTAAAGATGTGATTTCGCAATTCAGGGCCCATACCAGTCCCATATCAGCTCTTTGTTTTGATCATACCGGTACCCTTTTGGTAACTGCTTCCATTCACGGAAACAACATAAATGTATTTCGCATTATGACAAACTCCACATCAAATAGTTCAAATTCCACACGTTATGATTCAACATCATCTCATGTTCATCTATACAAGTTATACCGTGGACTGACGACAGCTGTAAGTGATAATTGCTGATTTTACATTTTCGCCTCATGTTCTAACCTTTTCAAACTATATTGCAATTTTCAGATTATACAAAACATATCTTTTAATCACTACAGTCAATGGATAACGATAGTATCGTCTAGAGGAACCTGCCATATATACTTCATATCTCCTTTTGGTGGTGATGCTGGTTTCCAATCACAAATTTCTGATGATAATGGTTCAATTCTTGTCCCCAATCTGTCTTTACCGTGGTGGCCAACTTCATCTTCCATAATTGGCCATCAATTGATTTCACCTCCCTCAACTGTCACTCTTTCAGTTGTGAGTAGAATAAAAAATGGAAACAATGGGTGGTTAAATACTGTCAGTACTGCTGCAGTTTCTGCTGCTGGAAATTTCCACGTTCCATCGGGCGCTGTTTCTGCAGTTTTCCACAGCTCTACGATAACAAAAAATGAAAAAGTGAACTATCCTTTAGAGCAACTTTTGGTTTACTCCCCATCAGGTCATGTTATTCAATATGAACTTCATCCATCTTCACTTGGTGAGTCGTGTGATAGTAGTTCAAGATCTTCCTCTAACACTCTTTTGCAAATTCAAGATGAGGAGTTGCGAGTAAATGCCGAGGCAGTACAGTGGTGGGATGTTTGTCGAAGATCAAATTGGCCTGAGAGAGACAAACCAATTTCAAGTGCTGTAAGGGATAAATGCAAAACAGCTGAGATTTTAGTGGGCATGACTTCTGATTGTGAAGAAAATGACACAGAGTATTCTGCATCGTCTACTAATAGTGTGTGTGGAAAAACTAAAATGTATGAAGAGTCGAGTTGGTACCTTTCAAAAGCAGAAGTAAGGGGAACCTATGGGCAGATACCAATCTGGCAGAACTCTAAGGTGGTCAATAGTCATTGTTTACGCTCCTTGATATATTTCATAGGGTTTTGCTATTCAATGTGGAAATAAATCAATCAGTTCTATTGATTTTATTGCAGATTACTTTCTATATGATAAATCCTCCACTTGACAATTGGGGATCTTCTGATGCTTCAAGCAGAGGAGAGATTGAAATTGAAAATCTTCCTGCTCGTGAAGTTCATATAAGAAATAAAGACCTACTACCTGTCTTCCAGCATTTTCACAGTGTACAACCAGATTGGCATGATAGGTATTAATATTTCCCTTTTTTTGAAGTAATAAATAATTTGCACGTTGATGTCCAGGACCATGGGCATTTAATCTTTTGTATTATGTGAGGAGTTTTCACTGCTAAACAAGCAGTTAGAATTTAGTAGAAATTTACTATTTTTATTTTGCAAAGAAGGTATTATTATATTCATTTTGGATACAACTGATAGAATGATATATATGCTATCTGAAAGTTTCATTTAGTAAAAAAACTTGTTTTGTTCTGTCTTGTTCTGTATTCTTCTTGCTAGGTAATATATTTAGTAATTAATTCAACTTATAATAGTCTTAGAGAGTCATTACTCATTAGTTAGAAATCTTTCAATAAGAAAAAGAGTTAACATTTGGTATATTAGTATAGGGCACATTTTTGGAACGGTACCCCTTCAGTGATGTACTTGGTGCGGACACCACATTCGACCGTCCAATCGCCGCGATCATCCACCGTTCGTACGTGGTGACTGATTCGCGGTTCCGCATGCCACTCGCGATTCCGGAACTGCGGAATCGAACGGCATCCGGAACCGCGAAATCACGACTTCCAGAATCGCGAGTTCCGCAGAGGACATCGTGGACCGCGATGTCCGGAATCGCGAGTCTTCCGGATCTCGTTCCGGCCGATGCTGGCAATCGCGAGTCTTCCGTGATGACTATATAGATCTGCACGGACGACAATCTGCACGGATGACAATCGCGAGTCTTCCATGATAACAATCTGTGAAGAAGAAGGTCTGCGAGTATTCTGTGATGTCGTTCCGGAATCGCGAGTCTTCCGTGATGACCTTCTTCTTCACAGCCTTCCGGATGTCGTTCTGGCCGTTTTTGGGATGGATACGCGGGACGACATCACGAGCGGTCATCACGTGATGTCGTCCCGCAAGTACCGCACCCAATATCAGGTATCGTGCCTGATACTGGGTGTGGGCGCATTTTTGGAACGGTGCTCCTTCAGTGAGGTACTTGGTGCGGACACCACATCCGATCGTCCTGCAAGTACCGCAGAACGGACGTACCATGCCTGATATTGGTAGCGTTGCAACAGAAGTTCGGTATTCGACGAACTATTCGGTTCGAGTTCGGTATTCGACGAACTATTCGGTTCGAGTTCGGTTGGGGTTCGGTTTGGTTATTAAACGAACCGAATTCGAACCTTAAAATAGATTCGTTTAATTAAACGAACCAAACCCAAACCTTGGTTGAGGTTCGACGAACGGTTCGGTTCGTTTAACATTTTTATTATATTTTATTATTTTATATTTATATTATATAACTTATATTATATAATTTTTTATTATATATTTCATAACTTATGTATATTTTTGCAATTTTTCATTAATATAATATATTAATGCTGATTTTTAATCAACAAAAAAAAGATGCTTAAAGATTGACTCAACAAAAGAAAATAGACTATAAACACTGTTTTTTTTATTGTTTATTTTTCAAAGATGGTCAGATAGACATGTTTATTTTTTTTAATGTTTATTTTTAAGATGATGTAAAAAAAATTCAGTATTCGACGAACTATTCGGTTCGGGTTCGGATTCAGTTAGGTTCGGTTATTAAACGAACCGAACCCAAACCTAAGAGTAGGCTCGTTTATTTAAATGAACCAAACCAAATACTTAGGTATTCGGTTCAGTAGGCTCGAGTTGCAACGTTAGATATTGGGTGTATTAGTATATAGGTATATCCGAAAATATCACATATTTTGCTCAAAGCATCGTCTATTTATTGTTGATGCAGGGGTCTGTCTGGTGGAAGATTTTCAACATCGGGATTTACAGAAGTTTATCATGACGGAGTTAAATTAGCAGAAGGGGTTATTCGTCCATCTTCAACTTCTAACCATTTCTCTGGTATTTATTTAACATCTTGCCACCTCAATTATTATGTTATGTTTTTAGAAAACACATAATTTTCATAGTCACAGACTCAACTCATGTCTAAATATCTGAATATTGTTGATTTTTTGACAGAGACAATGAAAAATAGAGGAAGCTATCCTGAATGGGATAATACTGGTTATTATGGACGTACGGAAGTAATAGATGGGAGTAAAGAAATTCCAATTCCTACTACGTCTACAATAAAAAAACACGATGAAGACATGGAAACATTTCGATCTGGGAGTGCCCATGATGGCAATTCTGTCATGGATATTCCTGCTTTAGGTAATTTTTCATTTCGGAGCAAGATGGTCATTGGCGACGTTTCCTCTGTATTAGATACAAATATTCACACACCAAATAGTGTAGAGTTTCCTCACTATATCCAAGAAGAATACTGTAAAATATCTGAAGTAGAAGATGAAAATAGCCACGACCAAACTGAAGGTAGCACAGGTGGTGAGGACAGCATGATGAATAATAAACATGATGAAGTTGACAACAACTTAAGCGACGACGATATGTTTGGATGTATTTTTGCCTTTTCTTCTGAAGAATGTTAAATCAATTCCGATAATTTAGATCTTTTGTTATAATTATAAATATAGAATCCTGTTTCTTTTACAATGTTAATTGGTAGCCAGCATAACAAACACCTATTCTCCCCATTGGATTTTAGAAAAAATCATGGGAGTTGGGATGCTTGGTTCTCGTTTTTTTTAATGTTCAAAGTATAGGAATGTACATTTTGTAATAAAATAGAAGCTATGTAAGTATATTCCTTTCAAAGTCACTCGACATCTTCCTTTCAAACAAAATTGTATGTATTATCAACGTTTCTTATTCTTTATACAGGGGAAAAAATTGGACTGTCTTCTTATAATTCTTAATCTTATGTCCGAATTCAGACTACCTGTTGAGTGCTTATTATAACTTGGTCATTTGGGATATTTACAGGTAAGGGAAGCAATATCTGGCCACTAACTTGTATAAGGGTAAGTGGGTAACCACCTTAATACTCATTAGTTAAATCTTAGTTTCTTACCACTGAGAATATTCACAAAACAAAACACGGGCATCAGAAAATACTTCATTTAGTATCCAAAAATATCAACGAAAATATGGCAAAGAATGAGGTTTCTATCGAAATAAATCAATAAATATGCCACTGCCCGATTGAAAAGAACGCAAGAATGGGAAGGATTACTCTCCAAGGATGGAGGATTGATACAAGTTCTACAAAATGGAGCCTGACATGAGAATAGAATTTGTTTGTAAAATTTCTCATCTTTATTAATCGATGGACCTCCTTAATATAACCTTACTACCAACAGACTATTATTCCTTCTACTATTCCTCTGCCACCAACCCTTAAAAGTAAACAAAATCAGATTTGTGATTGGGTTGGAACCTCTACTCCCTCTTTGGCCAGAACCTCTTCTTCATCTAGTTGTAACTCCTCAGCAATATGTTGTTGGACCATCTCTAATTGCAATAGAATCCTGACAAAATAGTAAATAGTATGCTTAAAAAAAGAATCATTAAGGAACTGCAGGAGAAGCAATGGTCCGGGTGTTGTAGGAATCGCATTGATTGCATTTGAAACCAAGAATGTGAAAGAAAACTTCTGAGGAGCCATTGCAATCATTGCAGAGGATCCAAACCTGAAAATCAACGAAAATAACATAATATTCAGTACAGTCCTAGAAATAAAAATAGAATTCATTGTTAATTATATACAGGGGTTGATTCAAATGAGATATTTGTACAATTGTACATAAGATATGTTGAGATCTACCCATCTCAATCACTACCTTAAGATTTGGGAAATCAAATTTTCCATTGCAATGAAAAATTCAGATTTAGCATTTCACATTCTCACCATATCTCGTATTCAAATATCTTATTATAAGCTGACCCTATATATGTATGTATCAAGGTTTAAAAACCGGTTAACCGGTTCTGGCTGACCGGTTTTCCGGTTAGGCCGGTTAACCACTGGTGGGGGTATTTTCGTAATTTTTTCTTCTTCATAAATTCACTAAGGCTAAAAATATATTTTTATGCCAAAAATTTATACATTGGTCTATGAAAAGAGCTATATTATTTTTAATAAAAGCTCCTCCCACTCTTAAGACTTCATATTTGTTTTAGACAAAATGAATCTTTATTTATAGACCAACCTTCTTTGTGTTTTTTAAATTCTATCGATGTGGGACTAAAAATGTGTAGTTAAAAATATTATAAAATATTCTTTGTACTTTTTATTAATGTGGGACTAAATAAAGTGTACATGCATGTATTATTATGTATTATTATAAAATGTACATGCATGTATTGATATAAAGTGTACAAAGTAATAATACATGCATGTACACTTTATTTAGTCCCACATTCATAAAAAGTACAAAGAATATTTTATAATATTTTTAACTACACTTTTTTAGTCCCACATCGATAGAATTTAAAAAACACAAAGAAGGTTGGTCTATAAATAAAGATTCATTTTGTCTAAAACAAATATGAAGTCTTAAGAGTGAGAGGAGCTTTTATTAAAAATAATATAGTTCTTTTCATGGACCAATTTATAAATTTTTGACATAAAAATATATTTTTGGCCTTAAAATAAATTTTTGGTTTTAAAAAATGGGTCGGATATTTGGGTCGGGTACGAGTCAGACCCGACCCGTAGACCCTCAAACCCGCTCCAACTAACCGGCTACCGGTTTTGGATTTTTTACCGGTCAGCCGGTTAACCGTCGGTTTTTAAACCTTGGATATTTGTGAATCCATGTTTGCACATTCATCTCACTGAATGTAGCATTATGTACATTTTAGTATCTAATTAATCTACATATTATAATTTTATATTTCAATGTGTAGTCAAAAATAATCTTATGCAATGACTCTGAATTACTGAATTATAATTTTTTTTAAGTAAATAGTTATTTTATAAAGACAAAACCTTTTGCTAACAGCTATAATATTCTTCCCATTGATTTCAAGAGTAGAATCATCAACCACTTTGATTGTACCATTGAAGATACCGTGAGTAGAATCATACTTCAACATATAAGCCTGAGAAGATATATTGAGATGGTCAATACATTACATGATGTATAACACAATGATACCAATATTCCAGTGTGAAATAATGATTAAGAAGAAATAAAAAAAAGAGCAATGAAGATATCTACAGAATAATTTCAGTATGCATCATAAAAGTTAAAAAAAAAAAAAACAATGGCTATTCAGTCTCTCTATTTATCAAATTGAACTGACTTAGGGTTATCCCTTCAATCTTTCATATTAGGGAAACCTGGAATCCTGCATATAAACTATGAAATGATCCAGTCTTGGCCACTGAAAAATCACTAGAGCATACTGGGAAAAAGTGAAGAGGAAGCATATAAAAAAATCAATTATGCCAATCAGTACAGACTTCAAAACACAATTTGCTTCAATATAACCTACGTGATTGTTAAAAATATGGATAGAAATATTCATGGAGATATTGGTTCAACAATATAGAGTATAATAACTAGAAGAGGTACAATGGGAGAGAGATTAATAAATATCTCACCATATACTTGGCATCAATGAATGGATCATTGACTGCAACCACTTCCATATCATCTCGAGTGGTGGCAATACGGAGGATTAACCTTCCAATCCGACCAAATCCTGAATGATAACAAAATTATGAAAACTATAGGCTGAAGCAAATGAACTTTGAAAGAGCCATTAAACTAAATCAATAGAGATAATCTACAAAAATATGGAAGTAAACCGCTTTAATCTTTGTGAAAAATACATCATTTCCCTTACACCATTGATACAAACAATAAAATCAAGGTTTGGTTAACACCATTGACAGGTCATTTATCAACTTGACTGACTAATGACATTTATTTTATTGAAAATATAGAAGAAAGCGGAAATTTTCTTAGAATTAATTAAGAATTAATGCCAACAAATTTTAAAAATAGCTATAAGAAGTTGGTGAATTCATTATAAAAGCTTTCTAATATATTTCAAAATTATATAATGACATTGCATATTTTAATATAAAAATAAATTCAAAGCAACAAATTAAAATAAAGTATCAGATTATATTTCAAATATTTATGATTTATGTTTTTTTTAATATAAAATATAAATAAATAAATCCAAAGCAACAAAACACGAGTTGTTAATTTATATCTTAGTTTAGTGCAATTGTGCAAAGCAACAAAATAAGTTTTTAAGCTCTTTTTTTAAATGTAAAAACATATATAAAGAAGAAACAAAAATCAGTTAAAACATAGTCAATTGCAAAGTTGGATGGTTAAAACTTAATGCCACGATATAACTAAGATCTATGATTTCTATACAAAATGAAAGAAATAAAACAGAGGATGATTAACAGAAAGGACTCTTACCATTTATCCCAACCTTTATCTTCTCTTTGTTCGACAATTCTAAGAAAAAATGAAACACCATTCCGTATTATTCAAAGTAAAAGAATTAACTGAATTACCAAAACGTAAGTAAGAATAAAAACGTAAACATTAAACCATGACGATTACATACTTTGAACAGTGGGAGGTACTTCCGTAACAGTCGCCCGGACATGCTGGAACCGTCTGACGGATGACTTCCTAAAACCACCAACAAACAAAACTCACCAAAATCATATTCAAAAAAAAAAATCTCAAAAAAAGCGATAGAAACAGATGCAGGAATGGACAGGGAACAACAATAAAAGAGACAAAAGAATATCAGACACATGGAAACAATAATAACAACAAAAGTGTGTAGGTAAGATTACTGCAAAGAAGAAGCGTTCCGTAACGACGATCCGATCCGGCAGAAATCCAACCTCGTTCCATTACCGTACGAGACCTGTCGACATCAAATCCAAGCAAAGAATTAGAATCAACGATCATTCTACAACGTAATGGTGATGATATGTACCTTGAAGCGATCGGATGCGCGCTCATGGGAATTTCCGACGAACGCAGTCGAAGATCCGATGAGAGCTGAGTACGCCATTTTAGGATCGAGATCGAACTGGAGGAGCTCGAGGGGAAATAGATGAATATAAAAAGGAAACTGAAAATGGAACGGTTCAAGATTGGCGACGCTAACCCTACTAAACGACTAAACCTGAGCGAGATTTATGATGTCGAAACACAAAAAATTGGGAGAGGGAGGAGAGTAGGTAGGTCTGAGGACGTGATTTAAAATAAGATAAATATAAGGACTGAAATGCAATATTGTGATTCACGTGACGTCATTGCGTAATTTCCACATTCACCAACAATAATTAGTTATTAATGCAACCCCTAAACTAACTTCATTGGGACTGGATATTGGTCCATGACCGTGAGTAAGTCCTTGTCGTCGTTGGTGCTGGTCGGTGGAGTGGCGGTGGCGGTGGTGGTTTTGGAGAAGCTCTTCGAAAGTTCGTTCATTCCTTACCGGCAATGGCGGAGGTAGTGGAAATTCCGAGCTACAAGTACTGGGAGGACTGCATCGATGGAGGTGATGTGAGGGAGATGTGGATGGATTCTGATGTCTGTAAGGAATGGATCAGTGTTGGTGAACGGAAAGATCATAAGGTTCTTCTCTCTCGCGACCCGGATGGCAACACTTTTCTCACTCAAACCGAACTAATGGTGATCTTCACTCTTCAGGATTTTCAATCATCGTTAGAAATGTAGAATATATTCTTCTTTTTGTGTTCGATTTGATAATTTGGGGATTCCTTTTTTCAGGCTGTAGTCAGAATCATTGTGCATAGATACTATACATCTCAGTTAGACCCAGTAATGTTTCTTCTTCGACTTCTGAGTACTGCCACCATTTTTGGGGGGAGGGTATTCTCATTTCGTGTGTGTTATCTATCTGTTGCAGGATCTGATATGTGCAATTGCTGAAATTGAAAGTTACAAGCAACCTCTTGCATTACAGTACGATCGGAAAATAGTAGAACCCAAGATTGGCATCATGCAGTTGCTGCAATCCACTGCAGAATGGCTTTATAGGTAAAATGTTAGAAAGAAATTAATTCCTATTTTGTGGTATCTAACTCCGAATGACTAATATTAGATCTGAAATGATTGTTACACAAGTAGATTAGCTCAACCGATCCTAATAACTATTCAGTTTTTTGAGGATCCAAGGTATATCACCCGGAGGTAGGCATTTCTGCACTTGTAGAAATGTACCATCCGTTATAAAAAAAGATCTGGAATGATTAAATTTAATCAATTTTCAAAATCCTATATGACAATGATCAATGAACATCAATTATGCAGAGAAATGGGCTACCGGAATTACAACATAGAAGACAATCCGACATTACTGTTTAGGCCTTTTGTCAACCTGTATTTTGGTGCTGCCTATATCAAGTGGTTATTTTCTTACAATGGAAAGTAAGGGTACATGTAATCATATTATATGGTATGCATACTTCACAGTAGATATTGTTTTACGAGTTGACCGAAAACTAGTTTTGCAGAGAAAGAAATGAAGAGTTTGTTGTTAGAGCTTACAAGGGAGGTCCAAAGAAGGCGCGTCATAAGTCGACATTGGGTTATTTCCAACGATATCTTTCCATCAAACAAAGCTTACCTCCCCGAAGGTTCGTTATTCATTTCTAATTATCAATGATGGATTCTTCCTCATTATGTGTTTTAGATTGTCGATTACTTGATCTAATTATATTCTAAACTATAACAGAAAGAGAGAGATTAATGTTGCTCAAACTGCATCGGTCCCTACAGGTTGGTAATTTGATGAACTGCATATACACAATATTTCGTAAGTAAATAGAAATGAAAGTACATATACGAACCCTGGATCCCCAAGCACCTTAATAGTGACTGTGATCAACTGAGCTAATCGAGTTATGTGATATTTTTGTATGTCGACTTTTAAGTTTTAAAAATGATTTCATGTTTTCCCCTTATTTTGTAAGAGCAGGCAGTGAATGGACATACTGGGACTCGAGAGTATCGCCAAATGATATGGAAGAACTCTGGAAGAATCCTGATGTTCTGAAAGAATGGACAAAGACTGCTGAAATAAGAGGAAAAGTACGATTTTCCCTTGACAAGGAAAAAAGACCTTACCTTTCCAGAGTAGAAGTGAAGGTAAAAATGATGAAAATGATGAAATTAATGTTTTCACGATAACCTATTCTCAGGCTTCAAGTAACCAACTCTCTTTTTGCTGCAGGCAGTTGCTGCAATTATCATTTCACGACATTTTCAAACAAGAGATTTAAGAGCTGTGAGAGATTATATCCTTCACTGTGGTATTATTATATTTTAAAGTTGTGGACTGTAGTAGTTTGTAATTTTTATTCACATGGAATATACAGGTATTTCTAGCAGCACTTGCAGAGATGTGCAGCATGCGGTTCATCAATGGCATGGGTGTGCGCACAGGACTTTTGGGGATTGATTATCCTACTGCTTTGTGGCTATACAAGTGAGATTTAAATTTTAAATCAGATCATAATTTAATCCATCGCAGCTGATTTAACTAACTCTTTTTTACTCATTTAGTGACGTTGGTTGCAAAGTATACCGAGTTAAATCTGTTGATGATCTCTATAATCCATTTGTATCAATGTACTTTGGTGCAGCTTTCATGGCATGGTTATCTGTTTACGAGGGGAGGTATGTTTTGTATTGTAAGCATGACATGGTTTAAAACGTTAATTACAAATCAGATGCTTCATGATTTCTATATAAACCAGGGAGAGAACACATAAGTTCATTGTACAAGCTTACCTAGGAGGGCCGGAAAACGTTAATATTCAAGAGACTGGTCCGTATTGGAAAAAGTTTCAGCAAACCCTGATGTATTATGATGATTTAAAAAGGTAATTTTATTTATTTATCATGGATTCAAACAAGGTAATATTAGATGAATATAGTCAGTTTGATTTGCGACAATGTGCTTTAAGGGATGGAAAAGGAACATGCATGATTTTGTGAAAATGGCATGGCACTGATGGCAGCAATGATCTGTTTAACTAAGAGATTATCTAAGGTAATCCAATTGTCAATGACAAAGATTTTCGCTCTGGCAACTTTTTTATATTCCCCGAGTACTTCCTATTTCCTAAGACATGTTTGCAGCTTGCGTGGTGTAAAAAGTATTCCTGTAATTCTGTAAAGCACACTTACACTATCAGTGTATTCTATTGTTTTTGTTTGAATGAATAAAAAAAATTCAAAACCTACAAAAACAATCCAACAAAATTTCCAGTACAAAAAACTGCATAAATGCATTGGATAGAATAACCATGGTTGTCACTTGTGTTTGCAATAGCTTTCCACATCAAGGGTAAATACATTGAAATTTTGGCGATGAAATTATGAAAGAAAGATTTAAATTTAAAGGGTAAATAAGAAAAAATTTATAAAGGACGCATTTTTTTCAACTATCCTAAACTAGTGTAGACTGTGTAGTATTGTAGTGCACATTATCATTCTTTTTATTTGGGTGAAAGGGAACTGTTTACTGTTGTCATCATTTGAAGACTTTTATGATGAAAATATGAAAGACTAACCTCCTAGTGTATTTAGTTATATTATAACTAGACCACATAATTAATAAGAGAAATTCAATAAATTTTTTGTTTATTTCTTTTTGTTTTTATTTATATTTATATTTTTATTCTCTATTTTGTAATTTGGTCATTGTCTTTCTTTTTACTAAAATTTAATTATTTAAAAAAAAGATATGTTTAAAACCCTTCGTGTTTAGACGCCCCAATAGAGAGTTTCTCTTTTAGAGGGGAAGTGGAGTATGTGAGGTTTGGTCTTTTTTTTTTAAAGCAGTTAAATTTCATTAAAAAAAATAAGGTCAATGCTCAGTTTACATAGAGTATAGAAATAGAAACAGAAGTAAAAAAAAATGAACAAAAACTCATTGACTGTCTTCCATTAGCTATATAATCTAATTATACAGTAACTAGATATGCTGTCTCAGGAGGTTGGTCTCTCATACTTTCATCATAAATGTCTTCAAAGGATAATAATTTTTCTTGTAATATTCTAAATCAAAAGAAAGACTGATATCTTTAATGACCTTTTTAAAAAGGTCTGGTCTAGTTTAGAGAGAATTAGAATATGTATTACATATTCTCTCATCTCTCTTTTTTGTATATGTGATCAACCTTGTCCCAATGCGTGAGTCGATCCTTAGATCAAGGTTTGCAACACGTCGTTGTTCACTTTTCTTTGCGTCATAAAATGTACCAGAGATTATTACTCAAAAGAAACTAGTACACATTATTGAATAATACTTAAACAAACAATACTTGGGTTTCTTTTTTGAGCATGGTTGGATAATATTTAGATTCAAAAAGTATTCTTCTACTTAAGTGTCACTTATGTTTGAAGGTGTCTCTAATCTTTCTTAAAAAAATATTCACCTTCTGAATTGCCTCAATCTAAATTTGCTAAATCATAAGGTAAAACCCAAATCCTATTTATCTGGAAAAATGAAACATGACCACTTTGAACTCTAACAGTGAATGGATATCAGTGTAGAAATACAAACAATATTGAATTAAAACAACAGCACTATAAGAACTTAGGTTAGGGTATTCAATCTGTACATAATACAAAAAAAACATCAAGCGATAAATGGTAATAATATAAACCTAATTACATTACATGTGTAAAAAGCAAACCTATGTTACATGATTACATCAAGGTTGCTTATGGTCAGCTTCTGTTGCCACAACAGGAATATCTAAGCTGGTTGCGCCTTCGTCTGATAAGATTTCTCTCACATCAGCTATTCTGGCATTTGTTGGCTGGAAACCAGCCCATTCGGCATCACTAATCGGCTTAATATCGATTCCATCCATAACCGTGTTAACAACATCATCGTCAGAGTTGTGTTTGTTTCTAAAATCAATTAAACATGCTTTATCGACATTGCCATCTGAGCATGATTCTGATGTCTCGTTGATTACCTGCTTCGTGTTTCTTTCTTGCCTGGTTTAAAAAAACTGATCATTCTACTTGGTTTTTATGAGAAAAAATAGGATTGTTGGACACATGAGACTATGAGAGGATGCAGATGTATTTCATATGCAAAACAGCAATAAGAAATGAATGAAGAAAGAAAGTGTTTTGATTAAACATTTAAACCTTTGAATTTGCAACTGCAAAATATTCACATAGGCCAAGAGTTCTTCTCTCTCTTTTGCAAATGCCATCTGTTTCTCTGCTGACTCATTCAGTTTATCTTCTCCAGCTGCCTGCGATACTTTAGCTCTCTCATCAGCCCTCAACACAGCTGCTTCTGATATAACTGCGTGTTCTCTGGCTTTTCCAAGCTCTGTACGCCAAAGATGTGCCTCCTGAAGAGCAGACTCTTTTTGCTTTAGCAGAAGCTCGTTTTCTTTGCTCAAAGTGGTTACCTTTTCATCAGATTCTCTTAACTGAAATGAAATAATGAAACTTAGAAAGTGAAAATTTTGGATTTTCTACCAAACCATTGTAAAATGAAATAAATGAACGAATGGCTTCTACCAAAAGAAATAAAGGAATGGAGATAAGTAGATAACAGAATAAACACCACACATGTTTACTTTACAGTTTATTCAACAACTGAAGCGGTATAATCATTATATTTTAGCAAAATACCTAAGCATTCATCTCTGATACTAGATGGCCTATGCTAAATAAATTAGTGTTGAATCTTTAAAGTAGGTGTGATAAATAAAGTTTTGAAATAAATTAGCACCTTATTCGTCAAAGTATTGAGTTGTTTCACCGTATATGTTGATAACCTCTTAATTTCCTTACATGCAAGCCGTCTTTCTTCATCCATAACATGAACAGCTGATACTGCACATTCAGCAGCCTCTGCTGTGTCAGTTAATTTATCCGCCAAATCTTTTATCGTGCAATCACAGGTACGGAGATTATTGGATAAATGATGCAGTTCTTCATCCTTCACCCGAAGTGTTTCCTAATAACATGAGGTAATGAACTACAACATTAATAAGGAAAATAAGAAAATCAACTTGGAATATTCTGTCAATTGTAGATGAACTTGGGATAAAAAAGATTTTGTATTTACCATTTGTATTATAAAATAGGCAACTTTAGAAATATCTAACAATGGGAAATAAGAAAACAGTTCAAACATGACTTTATGTTATTTGTGTGACTACACAAGTTGCCAATTCCAAATAGAATGGGCTAACTGGAAAACACTAACGAGTAGACAAGATTAATAAATATCAGGGAAAGAATTACAACTTCATATCACAATGGATAACATTCAGTCATTCACTAGTGAATTTAAAAATTAAAATAATTTGAGATAAATCCATATAATCAATGTTCCGCATTTCAAAATGAAAAGATCATATGGTTAATACTTGCAAATGATTATTGTCCTTATGCACATAAATTATAATGAACAGAAAATCAATTTCAAATTTAAATTGTCTAAACAAAATAGAAATTTCAGAAAAAAATGGGTGCTTTCAAGTTTTACTAGTTTGTGTGGATAGCATTTTACACCTTCATTATTGCTAAATCATCCATTTCATCATCATTTGATTTATTTGTCATTGTAGCTAAAGCTGATCTCATTGAAACTTTCAACGCTGCTTCAATTTCCTTTTTAGCTTCCAACGCTGCAGAATTTGCAGCTGAAACAGCTGTGGCTAATATTCCAGACCTTTCAGAACCACCACTACCAAGAGAATTCACAGCTTCTTTATGAGCCTTGAGTACTAACTGTGTTGCACTATTTTGCAAGAATACATACAATGAGAATTCTAATAATTATAATCCCTTTATTAAATAATGAATCAGTAAGAAGGTTTAAAATTTTAAATATTGATTTGTAATGAAACACTTAATGTGAAACGATATAAAAAATTAAGAAATATAACGATTGAGAGGCTGAATAAACATAAATATAATCCGAACTGTGTACTAAGGAATAATACAGACACAGGATAAGTAAAAGATGAGATAGTATACGTCTCTATAATTGCAATTTTTTATGGATAGACCGTAGAAACAAGCCAAATTTTAAAGAGAAAGAGAAGAAGGAAATAAAGTGTGTTTCCTAGTAAAGTAAATATTAAATAAATTTGAGACTTGTAATCATGAATATTCTGAATTTAAATGGCATTTCAAACCAGAATATTGGAATTTAAATTCAGATTATGAATATTACTAATAGAATCTGACCCATTTTCAGACATAATCTTAAGTATACAGAGGAATTTTGGGATATTAGAAACTTTGTATTTCTAATTTTCTATATAAGATTTCTTAGGTTTTCAAGAAATTAATGATTGCATAAAATTATTTATCAACTAGATAACTTAATGGTCCGTTGAGTTAAGTATTCAAGTTAAGGTCAACAATAGGAGATTAGGAGATGAATAAAACCACATATTTACTAATTACTCTCGTGATGATTTTATGTATTTTTGATGGATATAAGATTTACTAGATATTTGACATAAATATATGATAAATTTCTAAAAAAATTTAAAGATTTAAAGGAAAAATTGGATGTAAAATACTTTTCAAGATAAAGAAGTTGCAAGCATGCAAAGATTTATAACAATAAGCTTATGCAAAATAATAAATCAAAAGAAGAAAATAAACTGAACAAGTGATGCACTGTCTGCAGTGGAAACTAATCAATGAATACAAAGTGAAGCATAAAAAACTTACTTTAACGTAGATACCCAGGCTCTTGCAGCGCTGGGAGTTTCCGCACAAAGAAAGTATTCTTTTTTCAAAGGATTTCCAATATCTAATAAGGTAATGATCAGGAAATACTTTCAAAATGTGTTATCATCTTGCAAACAGCAATGTCATTTCAAACACAACTCGATAAGTTTATTGATATTAAAAGATAAATTAGATGCAGTTGGGTACAAAAACAGCAGCCATCGTACTTTGGAAGCCCCCTGCAAGATAAAAAACAGCACTTCACGTAAATATTAGATTTTCATTGTACACTAATAAAATCTCTAGGACTTTAGAATCATACTGGAAATTCAGAGGAGATAATGTTATTATGCTGGATGAATCAAACAAAATGGTTCCCCTTACGACGGGTTCATTTCTCCTTGTTCTGCAAAATGACAGATTTACCAAAAAGATCAGTTTAGGAACGAGTGAAATATCCCATAGTGATCAGTATGCCGTACACTCATACTTGTATTCCATTTTTCCAGTAGTGGGGTTTAAGATCACCCAACGCTCATCACATTTCCTAAGCTGCTCAATATGAAATCACATATTAAAATGACAAAAGTTACAAAACCCAATACAATCAAACAAACAAGTGATGAACCAATGATGTATATTATTTAATACCTGATAATCGAAGCATTAGAACTAAAAATTTAGGGTGAAAGATACGAACAAAACGAAAAATAAAAGAGAGGTTTGTTTTTGAAAAAAACATCAATCACCGATTATCTTTACTTCATAAAGATGGATAAGAAATTTCAAATTATAATCATAATAAATCATAATCAAACAATAGTTTTTTTTTATGGAAGGGAAGGAGTATTGTTTTTTATTATTAAGTGCATTACGAATTACATTCATAACGTAATGTAAATTCACAATTGAAAGATGTTCTGGAAAGAAGAAATACACGTGAACTTTACGCACTAGAACTCTATCCAACCCACCTAAATCTCGAAAGAAGAAATTACTTATAGTAATAAGCATCTCACCGTTTCAGATCTCTTAAGAAGAGGACCCTGCAGTAGACACTTCCCTTCCCCCAAAGATAATTGCCGCTTGATCCTCTCCAAGCTATTATCCACACACCTCGATATCTGAAAACAAACAAATTAACACCAAATCGAGACAGATGGAAAATCCTCTATCCATCGGAAATCTCACTGCAGGGGATCCATCGGTCTCCATCGGATGAGATATTAGGGTTTTCTTCTCCCGGCGACGATGGTGGATTGGTGGTGGTGACTTCTACTGGTTTGACTTTTCGTTATGTTGGGGCGGCGGGTAAAAAGAATTCCTGCGTTTTTTATATTTAGATCCTCTAACTTTATATAATATTTTTTTAATACCAAAAGGTCTTTTTGAAATGACAATTGACTTATTAACATAATGCAAATATGTAATAACAAAAAATATAAAGGATTAAAAATCAATTTCATAGATATATTTTTATCACATTAAAGAGACCCGAAGGTACAACGCACCGTTCATTCCTTGTGACAACGAAAGAGAACCGGTTGGTCATCATCATACAGTCTTAGGAATAAACGAAACGAAATTTCCCAACTTTTTTTCCACGGTAGAAGCAGAGATAAAGATCGTCGGTTTTTCTTTCTTTCTATCATCTAATATTGAAATTCTTCTATATCGGTTGATCCAAATGGCAGCTGCTCCCGCCGTTAACAAAATTAAAAACGCGAAATTGGTTGGTCTTGCTTTCACTTATTTATAATTTTTTGCGGATTTTATGTTTTGTGATAGATGATCGGGTAGAGTTATCTACGGGATCTTCTCTTTGTTTTTATATGATTGCATGTCGATTTATTTGTATTTGTTTTTCTCCTTTTTTTGATTCGATGTTGCTATGTGATTTCTTTATTTTTGTATGTTTGGAAATTAGGGTATTCGATTTGTTTAAAATTTTGTTTCTAGGATTTCTATTATTTCAATTTTTTGCTTTCTACTGTTTCTAAGAGGAAGGGAAATACTTGAACCTTGAAAACAAAAATTGTTATTCAAGTAATCCATGTAAATATTCCATTTTTTTCAACTAATAAAATCAAGCTTTTTCATGCGATGGTCATGACCGTATGGTCGCCTAGGCGGTCGCATGAAAGTATGGGTAAATTTGCAAAAAATACCCTAAACTTATACATATTTGCAAAATTATCCTGTAAATTCAGAAATATTTTAAAAAATATATACATCTATTTCAAAACCTGAAATTAGTAATACAAAGTAATAGACTATTAGCCTAAAATTTAAAATGTAAATACATAGTTTATAAGATGGTTCTAAAGAATCTAAACTTCTAATAGTCTTCTTCTTCTTCTTCCTCAGAAACTTCAGCCTCTTGTCCAAATGTTTGAGACGGTCCTCCTCTACTATATTGTCTAGTAGTTGGACCATGTGTTTCATTGACGCCCATTGCATCTTCAAGGGCTACCCAAGTAAGACCGTCGACACCATAAACCCACTCATTGGCCGGTCCTTCCTCTCCAGTTATCCATTCGGAGTTATAGTTTATTTCTTCCACTGCTATGGAGTCGTCTTGACAATCTAGCTTGCGTTGCAATTGTCGTTCATTCAATCGCTTATTGTAGTGAATGTAGACTAGCTTTCCCATTCGCTCGACCTCAAGACGAGTGCGTATCTTTGTATGGATCTAAATAACAATTGAACAAAGTCAAGAAACGTTATTCAACAATAAGTCATTGAACTATTGAAGTATTGAATTAAAACTTACGAGACTGAATGTGCTCCAGTTTCGTTCGCAACTTGAAGCTGTTACACAGAGGCTTAAGATCCTCTTCGCTATCACAGTAAGGTCACGGGTTCTAAGACCAAATGAATTCCACCAAGCAACTGAAAAAACATATCATGAATCATTAGGCGATTATAAATGACCGAACCATGACTCATGAGTCTTGCTTCTTCATTCTTACCCGGGTTCATTGACATTGAAGAATCCACAGCTAAAGGCATTCCAAAGTGTCCCAACCTATCCTTATATGACATTGCGTCGTTCAACAATAGTAATTTCTTATCCTTGTCCGACTCCATCTTCATCAAACAAGTTTGGAAGTCTAATTCATATTCCGACGCTAGACTTCGTTCATCACTAAAATGTAAAAGGAATAAGTCATTGAAAATTCAGATTGAAAATTAAGAATATCAATTACTTACTCATCAGAAGATTCTGATAGACGATAGAAAACGTTGGGGTTGAGGAAGGCACCGACACCAAAGATAGGTTTGCTGAAATGCTTCTCCCAACGCTTATCGAAGATCTTGTCAATTTGAGTTACCCACATGTCTTTCTAGACAAGACTCTCGCAACTGAGTCATATTTGGAGGTCGGTATGCTGGGCCATATCGTCCAATGGATTCACAAGTCGCTAAGCATTCAATATGTTGAGTTTGGTTGAATGGCATAGCTACTGCATACATCCAACCTGAGAAGATATGATCGACCATTTCCTTGTCTTCTTTTTTGGCAATTTCGACGACGGATTTCTGTTTCTCGATCTTCCTTTTCCGGACGATATCATGAATAGTTTTACCTTTCTTCAAATGTAATGGACCAAGTACGGAGGAGGTTGGAGACGATGAAACAAATCCGGAGACCGTCAACTTCCTCTTCAATGTTCGCTCATTGCTAGGGTCATCTAAATCGACGACATCAACCTCTGGAATAAATGGTAGCTTGCCCTTGCGTTTGCTAGCCGCTAATTTCTTCCGGAGGTCGCCGGCGGCGAGGTCAACGATGGCCGGAGGTCGCCGGAGCATGCCTGGAACACGCCTGAACTTCGCCTAGAGGTCGCCGGAGTGTTCCCTTGTGGTGGCTGGAGTTTCCCTTGAAGATGACCGGAGAAAATGGGTGGGGAAAAGATCTGAAAATCTAGGGTTTGGGGTTCTAAGGTGTGAGAGGAGGGAAGAAAGGGAGCAAGAAACAAGAAAGAAAAGAGGTTAGGGTTTTTTAAAACCCCCAACCTCTTATTTAAATGACTTAAGCCATTTAAATGGACCCTTGATGGGTTATTGGGTTAGGCGGATCCGCCTAACCCGCTCCAGCACATGAAGGCAAACGCCTACATGCGCTGGACCGCATGACCGCCTAGGCGGCGTCGCATGAAAAACTATGGATAAAATATAGGAAAAACATAATGTAGATCTCAAAAAAAAAGGAACATCGGAAGAAGAAAAATGGCCAGAAAATGCATTATTGGCACCTATTAATAATATTTGAAATTAAAAAATGTGTACCAATGTAGAGTGATTTGATTCGGTCTAAGTATTCGATTTTACTTGGAATTATTGTGTTGTTGTATAAATCCCTACTAAATAATGTGAAAATCCCACAATCCTAAATATTACAACTTTCGTTCTGCAGAAATAAGTCTACAATATTTGTGGGTTTTCTTTCTTTTCTTTTATAAAATTGTATCAATGTTTTCATAAATCAGTTAGTCAATTGTATGTATCTTTATCATTTAGTTCATGAAATCATTAACTCTTTGGTACAACAGGTTCTCCTTGGAGATGTTGGTACTGGAAAATCCAGTCTTGTTTTACGGTTTGTTAAAGATCAATTTGTGGAATTTCAGGTTTTTTATCTCTACTATGAATAACTTAGTGTTCATATTTTTTATTTACTTCGAACTGCACTCATTTTATATCTTGTGGAATAGGAATCAACAATAGGTGCTGCCTTTTTCTCACAAACAGTAGTCATCGACGACACTACTGTAAAGTTTGATATCTGGGACACAGCCGGGCAAGAGAGATATCATAGTTTAGCACCAATGTATTATAGAGGTGCTGCCGCAGCTATTGTGGTATATGATATAACACTTCAGGTTTGCATATCCTCATAAATATTTGTTGTTCTTCATCAGTCTTTCCTTTTTTTTCAGATGAAAAGGGTTGTTAAATAATTATAAGGTGAAACAAGGTTACATTACAATAATTATGCAATAAAATAAGAATGAAATTAATCAGCTAGGGGTGACTTAATATTTTCCTTTGTTTTTTTCTTTAATTCGACAAACAAGCTGGATATGGAATCAATTTATGTGATTTTCTCCATTTAAGTTTTGATCAAAAAAAATCATAAGATAAATTATTGTGAAAAATTCTATTTAACATCAATCATATATTCGTTTTGTAGGCGTCCTTCGCACGAGCTAAGAAATGGGTTCAAGAACTTCAAGCACAAGGTGATTTCTGAAGCTCATAATTTTGTTTAATTGTTGTGATATCGTCTTTTATCTTGTATAATGTATGTTACATGTTTAAGGGATCATACTGAATATGTGTATAAATGAATGATTTGATTAATGTTTCTTGAAGGTAATGCAAACACAATAATGGCACTTGCTGGGAATAAAGCTGATTTATTAGATGCAAGGCAGGTGGAAATAGAGGTATGTCTATCAATCCCATTTTAGTTTAATTGGGGTAATTAATCCACATGAATGTTTTGTGTGTTTTTTTTGATAAAAACAGGAAGCAAAAAAATACGCCGAGGAGAATGCTCTTTTTTTCATGGAAACATCTGCAAAGACTGCTGCAAATGTAAAAGATATCTTCACTGAATTAGGTAAAACCTTCATTTGATTTAGTGATTGTTATGAACAAATAAAAAAAAATACCAAGAGGAAGATTAATCTCTGCAGACCCTGATTTCTTGTGGGGGAAACAACCCTACAAGGCTACAATGATAAATGATCTAAACTCCTTTGTATCCTTTTCTTCTCATTTTTTCAGCAAAGAGGTTAATTGAAGCTCAACCTGCACCAAACCCTTCTGGAATGATTCTAGTCGACAGAGCGGAGAATAGATCTTCAAACTCCAAATGCTGTTCTTAATACAGAAATGATGCTTTGACAGCATTAACGAAAACAATGATATTTAAATAGTTTTTTTTTACATGGATTTGTAATTGTTGTAGCTCTGTTCTTTATTATGATATATATTCATATCTATACACACATATATATGGACAAAAAAAAATAAAAGATCCCGACAACGTTAGTAAACTTCTTGAGATAGTACTTAAAAAGGTCATTAAAAACATCAATCCCTGTGTTACAAAAATAAGTTATTGTCATCTTTTGGAGACTTCTATGATAAAAGTATAAAAAATCAAAACAACATATCTAGTTATTTTATAACTAAATTATATATTTAATGGGAGAGATTATTTATCCTTTAATTCCGTTTGATATATATAATGATAGATTCAAATGAGATAAAAGATAATGTTATATAAATCGTTTTCACTCTATATATGAGTTACCATTATCAAAAGTAAGAACTAAGTTGGTAATTAGTAATTTATTTGTTTTCAACTTTTCATAAAATAATATTAATATTTACGGATTGGTAATTTCGTATGTAATGAGACCTTAGGGGAGTGTGTGAGTGCCTCATGTCCGTCCAATTAAGCATCGAGAATATTATTTAGGGTTGCGAAGAAATATTATTTAGGGTTCCACTCAGCTGCTGCCTCTGTCCGCATTTGACATTTGGTAAGGTTCCACTATTTCTTAATTTCGGTATGTCGATTTGAATTTTAATGTGCTTTTGTAATCTTGTTGTTATTTTCAACTTCTGATCTTTGTATGTATTCTTTGATCTTATTGTTTTGGATTGATTGTATATGAAATCCGATTTTGTTTTTGGTATCGATAAACGTATCTGTAAATCTGTGATAAAAATAATGTAAATTAGAAAGATCAAATTCGAATCTCAATCTCAATATAGTAATATCTTTTTCTTCTTCTTCTTTGTAGTAAGTGTAGATTCTCAGTAATGCCTCCCACTCTAATGTCAGGGTAGTTTAGGGTTGGTTCTGTGATTTTTATTAGGATCTTCCTTTTTTTTTTTAGAAATTAATTTTTATTTAACAAATAAAGGGCAATGTCCAAATTACATGGAGTAAAAAAATATTTAAAGATACAAAAAGTATAAAGAAATGAGCAAGCTCGTCAACTCTCTCCTATTAGCTATGTAATCTAGTTGTATTATAACTAGATACGTTGTCTTAAGAGGTTGGTCTCTCATACTTCTATAGTTAATGTCTCCAAAAGATGACCAACAACTTTTCTTGTGACACTCCGATCCAAATGAGAAATTGATGTCCTTAATGACTTTCTTAAGGACTATCTCAGGAGTCTTACTAGTGTGTTGTCTACTTGTCTGTAAGATCCTCCGATCTAATAAACATGCTTGATTAGGTGGGAAATGAATATTAATTAATCTCCAAAAGGCGAAATTTAAGTGCTCAACCAACGGAATTAGGAGAGATCTGGAATAAGAGACCTCGAAAAAGAGGTGACTTGTAGATTCTTCCTTCAGATTGCATAATAGACAAGCAGGAGGTATTGACACTCTTCAGCTTCTCAGTTTCCTGAAAGTGTTAGGTGATCCTATTTTACCCTCCACCGGAAAATAAAGAATTTTGTTGGCATATTTGACTAAATTCCATTGGTTAGTAAGTCTTTATGACTTTTATCTTTAATACTTTCCACAATTTCCCCAACTTATTTATAGGAGTACCCGATCTCCAAACTGAAGTGCTATTAGCCCTACAATCCAAGTATTTATCTACTAAATTCCTTTATAAGATGAAAGCTTTCCAGAAGTGTGAATTCACAGCAGGTCTAATCCGAATATTCCTAAGTGCCTTCTCATATCTGCATGACTGTCTCTCATCCAGCTGAAGAGGATGGATGACTTCTCCCATATGTTGGTAATATTCTTGATGGGAGATTCCTTAGCTATCATCTTTAGGTTTCTTGATGGGATAATAATATAGTAATATCTTAATCAAATGTATGGATTTAGTCAATTATTTTAGCATCTTCTACATGTGCAGATGTACACTGCTTGATTCTCTAAATTTTTTTGTTGATTAAACAGGGGTACAAAATGGTGTTGGCCATCATTGCTTCGCTTGTAGGATTATTTGTAGCAACTCTGTTTTTCTTTACAAGAAAAGAGACAAAAGGTGGTGGCTTTACAACTTACAAGATCTTTTTTTTTCATAAATAGAACCAAAATTATTATTACTACAGTCTGCACGATGTTTTTTTATCCATTTTGACCAAATATCAAGTGGTATTTGAATATTTTCCATTTTTTTTTCATAAATTGAATGATTATAATGCCTAATTTGGGACTTTGCAATTACTATATTTTATTCTAACAATCTTATCTCCATTCATTCAGAAACTTCAAAAATATCAAAGCCAGTGACTATTGCTAAGGTGTAAAAAAACATTATATATTTTGATGATTCATCTGTTTCCCACTCTCATATGTTGTGAAATTGGTGGTTTTAAGGGTTCAAGAGCATACACAGAGTCTGAAGTTTCATTGCATAATTCAAGGAAGGACTGTTGGATCATTGTAAAAGATCAGGTTGGATTATAAACTTCAAATAATTGGAGAAGAAGAATCATTCTTCAAATCAATAATGTATGTGTTGATGAATCAATGTAGGTATATGATGTGACTTCATACGTAGAGGAACATCCTGGGGGTGATTCTATTCTAAAAAACGCAGGCCGAGACTCTACAGAAGGCTTTTTTGGGTCTGTTCTTTATTTCATGAAAAGAAAAATCCGATTCTTCTTTTAAATATTCCTGAATTCAATTAACCTTTCTGTAAATATTTGTAGAATTGGAAATATTGCTTTCTGAATTCAATTAACCTTTCTGTAAAGATTTGCAGAATTGGAGATATTGCTTTCCGAATTCAATTAATCTTGTTATTGCTTTAATTTTTACAGAACTCTGCTGTTCTAAGATTATTACTGATATTATTATTTCGCAGGCCACAACATGGGACCAGGGTTTTTGACATTATAGATGACTTTTACATTGGTGATCTGAAGCCCTGATGTTTTCCTCTTCTAAAATTTAGATTCTATTTAGATTGTCGTTGTCAAATACCATCATATGTTGTAAACTCTTATTGTAATATTTACATATTGGTAAAAGTGTCTTTAACAGGTTGCAAGTGTTTTGTGTCTGTTTTAAGCAAAAAAGAACCATCTTCATTTAATATAGTCCTTTGGACTTTGGCATTTGGAAACTTGTTTTTTTTATTACAATGTTGCAAGGGATAATCTTGAGATGAAATCCCTTTTGCCCTCATCAAAGCTGTGATTGTTCAAATTATTTACCCGAACCCATGAAAATGAGCCTTTTTGCACTGAAGAACTCCTCTGAACTATCTATCGTATTCGTCAATTAGCTTGCGACGAACTTTCTCGGTAATCCGAACTGCCAGAATTTGCTCATAATTGAAATTTTTTGTCTCCACTTTTTGACTCTTTCCCAGAATCTCAAGTTCATTTAAAGTTGAGTTTACCTGAAAACTGCTGTAAAAATATAACTTAATGTTTACCAATGAAACTTTTAAGAAAAAAATTTACTATTTACAATTCACATGAATAATCAGAATTCAGAAGTCAAAACAAAATCTAATTTTTAATCTTTTACCGTTCGTCGATTAATCATCTTAGAAAAAGTTCGTACGGTAATGAAAAAGAGAAGAGAAGTAATACTTCCCATTTTACTGCATTAGCCTTTTGTTGTTACACAAGTAGATTAGCTCAACCGATTCTAATAACTATTCAGTTTTTTGAGGATCCAAGGTATATCACCCGGAGGTAGGCATTTCTGCACTTGTAGAAATGTACCATCCGTTATAAAAAAAAAGATCTGGAATGATTAAATTTAATCAATTTTCAAAATCCTATATGACAATGATCAATGAACATCAATTATGCAGAGAAATGGGCTACCGGAATTACAACATAGAAGACAATCCGACATTACTGTTTAGGCCTTTTGTCAACCTGTATTTTGGTGCTGCCTATATCAAGTGGTTATTTTCTTACAATGGAAAGTAAGGGTACATGTAATCATATTATATGGTATGCATACTTCACAGTAGATATTGTTTTACGAGTTGTCCGAAAACTAGTTTTGCAGAGAAAGAAATGAAGAGTTTGTTGTTAGAGCTTACAAGGGAGGTCCAAAGAAAGCGCGTCATAAGTCGACATTGGGTTATTTCCAACGATATCTTTCCATCAAACAAAGCTTACCTCCCCGAAGGTTCGTTATTCATTTCTAATTATCAATGATGGATTCTTCCTCATTATGTGTTTTAGATTGTCGATTACTTGATCTAATTATATTCTAAACTATAACAGAAAGAGAGAGATTAATGTTGCTCAAACTGCATCGGTCCCTACAGGTTGGTAATTTGATGAACTGCATATACACAATATTTCGTAAGTAAATAGAAATGAAAGTACATATACGAACCCTGGATCCCCAAGCACCTTAATAGTGACTGTGATCAACTGAGCTAATCGAGTTGTGTGATATTTTTGTATGTCGACTTTTAAGTTTTAAAAATGATTTCATGTTTTCCCCTTATTTTGTAAGAGCAGACAGTGAATGGACATACTGGTGTCAGGGGAAATAAAGCAATTAACCCCTTAAACCCTTAAGGAAGATAAAACAAGTACACAAGAGAAATAAAGCAATTAACCCCATAAGGGCTAATAGACAAATAACCCAATATAAGGGTATATAATTGTAACTCAGAGATCATAGCAAATATATAGAGTTTATCTTATTCTTATCGTCTATCTTCCTCCTTTCCTACCTCTCTACTCCGATCATCACTCTGCTCTTCCGACCACCTTCACATTCTCAACATGGTATCAGAGCCATCGACCCTACACCGCTCTCAATCTCTGAGTTCCCTCTCCGAACACATACAAGCAACCTTCTTACAAAAACAGGCCAACAACACTTCAACCCAATCCCCTCCACCACTACCCAATCTCGAAAATCCAGAGGATGACAACACCCTCATTAACAGAACCATCAACAATCCCCATCGCCTCCCAACGTCCTACAACATAAACTCACTCTTCCGCAACCCCATGAACAAGACAGACTACATCTGTTGGAAGTCGCACTTCCTGGGAGTTCTGAAACTCCATGATCTCTCCGGCGTAATCAATGAACCGGACCAGAAGTTGGAAACCACTACTGGGGATGTCAACACTCAATACTCAAAATGGGTGAAGTCCGATCAACTCGTACTCACGTGGATAAGAGCAACTGTCTCCCCGGCGGTACAATCCATGATTCTACACTGCACCACCTCAAAGGAGGCATGGCACTTGCTGGATCGGTTCCTCTCGCCACTATGCAGTATCCACATCAAGGCACTACGAACAAAGCTGCGAGCCACCAAAAAGAAGCCTGAAGTCTCCATGTCTGAGTACTTGATGGAGGTCAGAGCAACCACCGATGCCATTCGTGCCGCCGGCTCCGTGATAGCTGAGGAAGAAATCATTGGCTTCGTGGTTGACGGACTCGACGAAAACTACAGAAGTTTCCTGACGCATCTTCACTTCAGCCCAGCCACATCGTTTGACGAATTGGTTAGTCATCTTCTCCAAGAAGAGGATCTGCTCAAAAGAACAGAGCAGCCGGTCAACCCCATCGCATTCTCTGCGCAACAGCAATCATCGCAACATCATTCGTCGACAGAAGGAAATAACTCCAATCAACCACCGATAGGAAACAATTCTCATAACCAAAACAACTTCAGAGGCCGGCCCAGGGGACGCGGAGGCCGATATCGAGGAGGACGATTTAATGGGGGACGCTTCGGCAGAGGAGCAAATAATCAAAACTACAGAGCACCAACATATCACCCACCTCCCCCCAACTATCGACATCCAGAACACTTCTCGCCGCCGCTACTACCAACACCAGTCTCTATCGGTGAACAGGTGTGCCAAATATGCAATCGCGCGGGCCACACAGCGAAGTTCTGCAATAACCGGCGTAACTACGCATACAACGCTCGCCTCACCAATGACGACAACTGTGCCATGTCCGTCCACAACAGCGCTCCGTCAGCAACATCTGAAAGCTCGTGGTGTCTCGACAGTGGGGCGTCGAACCACATGTCTCCATCTCTGAACTCCTTCAACGCCTCCCAACCTTATCAAGGTAAAGATACTATCATGGTTGGAATGAAATGGTTCCCAACTGCCGATACTAAGGCAGGGGACTGTCTCTCTCACGACCTCCCTCGGTCGAATTTTAATTCCCAATGTCCTATACGTACCAGGACTCCACAAAAACCTACTTTCAATTCAATCACTTTCCAATGATCTAAACTGTGTTTGTTCCTTTGATTCTAATGGGTTCACCGTCAAGGCCAAGGAGACGGGAGCTACTATAATGAGTGGCAGTAGTGGCCAAGGCCTTTACCACCTCGACAATTCAACGACAGGCATCTGCAAGGGAAAACAAGCGTCTGCCTGTACGAGATTGACGCCGGTGGTATGGCATCGTCGGTTGGGTCATCCGGCTCAACCGATCCTATCTAGCGTTCTAAACTCCGTCTCTCCAACTTCGATTGACCGTCGACCATCCACTCTTCCTTTCTGCCAGGTCTGTGCTCTCAATAAAGCAAAGAGACCTGCCTTTCATCATCGTACCTACACAGCCAGACAGCCACTGGAACTCATTCACATCGACCTTTGGGGGCCGGCTTCGGTGACTTCCAGAGAAGTGTTCAAGTACTATGCGTGCATAGTGGATGATTTCTCCAGATTCACCTGGTTCATCTCTTTAGTCCAAAAAATCCGACTTCACTTCCCATTTCATCAACTTTTGTAATTTCGTCGAACGGTCATTTGTCTTTAAAATTCAAAAAATTCAGTGTGACGCCGGCGGTGAATTCGTCGGCCACACTCTTCGAAATATTCTCTCAAAACTCGGTATTCAACAACGTTTTTCCTGTCCTTATACGCCACAGCAGAATGGCGTCGCCGAACGGAAACATGGACACATCGGCGACGTCGGCAGATGCTTCCTACACCAGGCATCACTACCACTAGAGCTCTGGACAGACGCGTACTCGAGCGCGACATTCGTCATTAATCGACTTCCATCAGTCACAACAAATAATAAGTCACCGTACGAGGTACTATTTGGGCGAATCCCAGACTACTCACTACTACGGACCATCGGATGTCTCTGTTTTCCAATCACACCCAACTCTCAGAGAACAAAGCTCCAGAGTGTGGCCACTCGATGTGTATTCATTGGTTATTCAAATGCGCACAGAGGATACAAGTGCAAAGACCTATCTACTGGGAAAATAACAGTGTCACGGCATGTTCTCTTTGATGAATGCACGTTTCCGTTCCAGCAGCAAACCCAAACCCAAGTACAGCCAGAGTCACACTTCAGACAACTGCCATCTGCACTAATTTCACCTCCTACAAGGCTACACACGATTCGGGAAGCTGATCAGATACGATCAGAAGATCATCCAGGATCTTTATCGACACAGACGACACAGACTGATCGTCCATCAGAAGAAACAGAGGACGACCGATCAGCTATCTACCTCAATCCGTGTACCGAAACAACGGCATATCCCGACACAACTATCATAAAGGATACGCCGAGGATCAATCAAGACTGCAACACAAGGAAATCTGAAAGAGTAAAGACACCACCCTACTGGCTGAAGGACTATGAGACAGAGGATCGTGAACGAACAGGGCGCCAAAATTCGTCGGCCACGATCACCAGTTCAAAAGAAACCGGGTCCCCCAATTCAACAAGGAATGAATCCGCCCAATCAAAACCGGGTCCCCCAATTCTCGAATTACCCGAATCAGTCAGACAATTCCAAAATTTGAACAAGATCCGACTCATCAAATCCAATCGGTCGGACACTCACCCGATATCAGACGAACGACTGACCACCATCGTCTCCGACCTACCCCGCCGGACTGCGACCAAAAACTGCAACCAAGCCATCAGTAAACAGTCCGAGCCGACGTCCGTCAGAGAAGCATTCAAATCTCCCTTCTGGATGGACGCAATGACAGATGAAATCCAAGCACTCAACATCAACAATACCTGGAAGCTAGTTCCCAGACAATCGGAAATGAATGTAGTTGGCTCCCGATGGGTTTTCCGGGTTAAACAAAACTCTGACGGATCCCTCAACAGGTACAAAGCTCGGCTCGTAGCAAAGGGCTTTCACCAGAAATACGGGGAGGACTATGATCTCACGTACAGCCCGGTGGTGAAGGCTGCCACTATACGAACGATACTGGCAATTTCGACATCCCAACGGTGGAAACTTCATCACCTTGATGTCTGTAATGCGTTTCTTAACGGTCATCTAACCGAAACAGTCTTTATGGAACAACCTCCAGGGTTCACAATGAAGAAAACAACGGCCAAATCTCACGTCTGCAAACTACAAAAAGCGATCTATGGCCTGAAACAGGCACCGAGAGCCTGGTACCAACGACTAAAAGAGTTTCTTCACAGTTGTCACTTCCTCAATTCCACATCTGACTCATCATTGTTCATCAGAAGAAACAACGGAAGGGTCATCTACGTTCTAATTTACGTAGATGACTTCGTAATCACGGGCGATTGCGATACAGAGGTTAAAGCGTTCATCGACTCGGTCTGCAGACAATTCAAATGCAGGGATCTCGGACAACTATCCTTCTTCCTAGGCATTGAAATGGAATCGACTGCAACGTCCACGAAGATCACACAGAGAAAGTACTCCCTGGATCTGCTTGCGAAATTCAAGATGAACAATTCCAAACCAATCTCGACGCCATCGATACCAGGATCCAAACTAACAGCCAACTCAGGCACACCAATCGAGGATCCGACCCCATATCGGAGTCTGGTTGGAGCTTTGCAATATCTCAGCCTCACTCGCCCGGACATCGCATTCTCAGTCAACCAAGTGTGCAAATTCATGCAATTACCAACAACAACCCATTGGCAGGCAGCCAAACGCATCCTCCGATACATCAAAGGTACCATTGGTTTTGGGCTCACCTACACACCTTCAACCTCCACAGACCTAAACATCATGGTCGACTCGGACTGGGCGGGTGACCCAGATGACAGACGCTCAACGACCGGATCTTGTGTCTTCCTCGGCCCAAACCCGGTGGCCTGGATGTCCAAAAAGCAGCCGACGGTATCACGATCCAGCGCCGAGGCTGAATACAGAGCCATCGCACATGTCACGGCCGAGCTCAAATGGTTCTGCTCGCTCCTAAGGGAGCTGGGAGTGTATCTGAAACGAGTTCCAGTTATCCACACCGACAGCAGATCGGCGATCTTCATGGCAACCAACCCAGTAATTCAGGCTAAAACGAGGCACATTGAAATCGACTACCACTTCATCAGAGAGTTCATAATCCGCGGAGACATCAGCCTCAAATTCGTTCGGTCGGAAAATCAAAGTGCCGACATCTTCACCAAAGCTCTACCGGCGTCACTCTTTCATCGACACCGGCAACGTCTGCGACTCACCGGTGTCGAAGGGGGGTGTCAGGGGAAATAAAGCAATTAACCCCTTAAACCCTTAAGGAAGATAAAACAAGTACACAAGAGAAATAAAGCAATTAACCCCATAAGGGCTAATAGACAAATAACCCAATATAAGGGTATATAATTGTAACTCAGAGATCATAGCAAATATATAGAGTTTATCTTATTCTTATCGTCTTCCTCCTTTCCTACCTCTCTACTCCGATCATCACTCTGCTCTTCCGACCACCTTCACATTCTCAACAACTGGGACTCGAGAGTGTCGCCAAATGATATGAAAGAACTCTGGAAGAATCCTGATGTTCTGAAAGAATGGACAAAGACTGCTGAAATACGAGGAAAAGTACGATTTTCCCTTGACAAGGAAAAAAGACCTTACCTTTCCAGAGTAGAAGTGAAGGTAAAAATGATGAAATTAATGTTTTCACGATAACCTATTCTCAGGTTTCAAGTAACCAACTCTCTTTTTGCTGCAGGCAGTTGCTGCAATTATCATTTCACGACATTTTCAAACAAGAGATTTAAGACCTGTGAGAGTTTGCTATCCTTCACTGTGGTATTATTATATTTTAAAGTTGTGGACTGTAGTAGTTTGTAATTTTTATTCACATGGAATATACAGGTATTTCTAGCAGCACTTGCAGAGATGTGCAGCATGCGGTTCATCAATGGCATGGGTGTGCGCACAGGACTTTTGGGGATTGATTATCCTACTGCTTTGTGGCTATACAAGTGAGATTTAAATTTTAAACCAGACCATAATTTAATCCATCGCAGCTGATTTAACTAACTCTTTTTTACTCATTTAGTGACGTTGGTTGCAAAGTATACCGAGTTAAATCTGTTGATGATCTCTATAATCCATTTGTATCAATGTACTTTGGTGCAGCTTTCATGGCATGGTTATCTGTTTACGAGGGGAGGTATGTTTTGTATTGTAAGCATGACATGGTTTAAAACGTTAATTCCAAATCAGACGCTTCATGATTTCTATATAAACCAGGGAGAGAACACATAAGTTCATTGTACAAGCTTACCTAGGAGGGCCGGAAAACATTAATATTCAAGAGACTGGTCCATATTGGAAAAAGTTTCAGCAAACCCTGATGTATTATGATGATTTAAAAAGGTAATTTTATTTATTTATCATGGATTCAAACAAGGTAATTGTTGGTGTGTGGGCTCGCCGGAGTAAGCTCGCCGTCCAACCTAGTGCAAGAGTGACTCTCAGAATTATCAACCCCCTTTCTCTGTTGGACCAGGGGAGGTATTTATAGTTTTCCGTCCCAGTCCTTGGGCCTCGTGGGCTCGCGCGCCGGGTCCGTCCATTTGCCCGGGCCGCCGACGGGGCCGGTTTGGTCCATGGGCCGCGGTCCATGGTACCAACAGTACTCCCCCCTTCCTCGATGGGCCGGGGCCCGGGGCCGTCCGCCCCCGTCTCGCCCACAACCACCTCCATTAATGCTCATCGATTTTCGAGCCCATCCTCCTTCCCCTTCCTATAAATAGGCTGCTTGAGTCTCCCATCTCTTATATCACCTTTTCTTTCCGCTATGAGTGTTCGAGATATCCTCGAGGAATATGGTCGCGAAGTGCAGCTTCAGCATGCCACCTGGGCCATGTGTCTGCTGTCGCCTGCTGGTGTTCCCAATAGCGTGGCCGTGGCCGAGACTCAGCGTCTCAACGCCGTGTTGATCGACGTTCACCGTCGCCTCTCCCAGGTTCGCCGCTCTGACATTCTCGCAGAACTTCCTGCCGTTACCTACCCTGGTACCGCTCTCGCCATCGTCCTAGGCTCTGCTGGCACCTCGCGTGCTTTCAGCGCGCATGGTACGATCGTCGCTCCTGCTGCCGTCGTCGCCCCTGATTCTCTGCCAAGGCGTCGTCGGCCGAGCGGCCCTCGTCGCTCGCGTGGGTCTTCGTCCCTCCCGGCTACCGACCTACGTCACTTCCTGTCGGGGTCCTCGAAGCCGGCCCGTTAGGCCCGTCCTGGGGATATCCGCGGTCGCGATCACGTTCATTCGGGCTGTGGGTCTGTCTTCGCGGGACGACGTCTGGGGTGCGCCTCGTTCTTCTTCTCTCCTATTTCTTTTTTGTATCCGTGTTAGTTGTTGTTATGTGTTGTGTATTTTTTCCCGCCTTATCGCCGGCCATTGTAACACTTGCTTTAATTTAATGAAATGCCTTTGTTTCTTTTCTTCGTTTTGACTGTCTTTGCACGTCCGTGCAGATTCGCGCTACTCGGCGTTTTCTGTCGACGTTGCCCGCATCCTTCTCAAGCTCTGCCCTCGTTCCTCGCGACGGGTCCCCCTTTCGCCGACTCGGGGGTCGGCTCGCTACGTCGTCTCATTGGTCGGGTCCGCTTGTAGGCCTGTCTGGACACCCCTGCCACGTTCCGCGTGTATCGTTCGGCCGTTGGACACCGCCTGGCTTACGTCGGGCGTTTCTCCCCCGCCTCGTCGTTCGCGTCGGGCCTTGACTTTCACCCTGCCCCCCGACGGACCGGATCCTGGGCTCCCTCGAAGGCCCCCCGGCCCATCCGATCCTGACCAATCCAGGTACGCGACGCTTCGTCTTCTGCGCCCCCCTGAACCCTTATATAAACCCTCCTTTTCCACTCGCGACTGACTCTTCTTCCTCCCTTTTTTTTTCTCTCCACCTCCGACCTTCTCCCTTCCCAGGTTGTTAATGGCCTCCGCTTCTTCCTCCGACTGTGCCCGGGCCGCGGCCGGAGCCCGTACTCTGGCTACGTCGCTTTTCGCCGCTCCTACCAGCAAAGACCCCTTGTCCACCGTCGGGGTCGACGCGATCCGGGAGGCGTTGGTGAAGATGGGCCAGCCGGATCTGCCCTTTACTGAGGCCGGTGACCGCCTTGCCTCCAATCCGCCGCCGAGCATGGTCGCCCTTTACACGCCTTACGCCGAGGCCGGTCTCGTTCTCCCGTTTCCCCCTCTGGTGGCCGAGGCGATACACTTCTGCGGTATCGCGATCTCTCAGTTCCCTCCGGCCGCCATCGACCGCTTGATGACCTTCAACCTTCTCTGCCGTCGGGCTGGCTGCTACATCTGCCTGCAAGTCTTCCTGATCTGGTTCACGATGACTGCTATGACCACCGACCCCCGCCGTCTGCTAATCGCTCAGAGATCGGGCGGCGCTCTCTTCGACCAGCTGGTCGACCGATCTCACCACTGGCGGGACCGCTTCTTTTTCGTCCCCATTAGCGCCCTTGGGTCGTCAGAGTCAGACGCTATCGTCCCCACGCGTTGGAACCTGTTGACGTCGTTGAAGACTCGGACCGCCGCTCCTACTCGAGACGACTTGGAGCCCATGGCCGCTCTCACCCAGGAGATTCTCGTTGAGATTTACAGCCGCGGGGCCGTTAATGCTCGGACGCTGGCCCAGTCCTGGACCTACGCCGACCACCTGGACTTGCCCGTGAAGATGCCCTACTTTCAGGACGGCCCGCCCCGGCGTCCGAAGAAAAGGCCGCTCGACGAAGTGCAGTTCGAGGCTCCCGCTGCTTCCCCTCCTGCCAACCTTCCCGAGGCCGAGCCTGACGTCCCGGTCGGCCCGGACGCCCGCCTTCTAGACAGCCGGTCCGAAAGACGGCGAAGGAAAAAAGCTCGGGCTGAGAAACGCCAGTCGGTCGCCGCTTCCATGGGGACGGCCCATATCGAGGACTTGGACTCTCCCGAAGCCAGCCGCTCTGGTCCTCCGCCTGACGGGCCCCTTGACTCCCTCCTTCGGTCCGGGGGGTCGGATCCCGAGCTCTTGGATTCTGAGCCCTTTCAGTCTCTCCTGCAGGATTTCCAGAAAATGTTCGACTGCAACGCCCCCGTCGATCCTGCGTCCTCCTTGCCCCGTCTCGGCGGGATCTTCAAGCAGAGACTTGCGGACGTTCGTACCTGGCTGGCGCCCGAGGATGAGTACGTTCGACTGCTCGCCCGTCCTCCATCGGCCGTCGACCTCGACCTGCATCATTAGATGCTGCAACTTTCGGTCCTCACCCAGGTTCGGCTGGAACAGGGCCTTCGGCAGGACAGGGAACTTCAGAGAGTGCAGGCCGACCTTGTCGCGGCAAAGGCCGAGCTAAACGCGGTCAAGCGGGAGCGGGATCTTCTGACCGCTGACGTGTGTCGGGCTGCCGAGGAGGAGAAAGCTCGGGCTGCTGCCGCGGAGAAGGCCGCGAAGGACGTTCAAGATGCTTTTGTCAAGGCCTTTGTTCCCACCTTTGAGGACCGCTTGGCCGAACTGAGGACGGACCATGCCGTCTTGATGGTGGACTCCAAACGCGGCGATTTCTGGAAGGGTTACGTGCACGGACGCCGGATGTGCTCGCTTGTCTACCCGCCCCTGTCGCGCAGTGTTGTGCCCCGGAGCCGCAACGAATGGGCCGACTGGAAGGAGACGGGCGTTCCCACCTATCAGCCTCCCATGGATGTGAGTGACAGCGAGGAGCAAAATCTTGAGGCCGACTTTCCCAACTACGTGGACCTTCCCCTTGAGTAGTAGGCCCGTAACGAATGTTTTTTCTGCTTTTTTTTTGTACGGGAAAAACTCTTACCCCTGCTTTGTAATAATACTTAACTTTTTTTCCTTCTTTTATACTTGCTTGCGGGTTTTTGTTTTCGCGTCCGTTTACCTTGACTCGGCCGTCGAGGGCCTCTTCCTTCAATCGTTTTCCTTGACTCGGAGAAGCGGCCTGGGCCCTTCGGACGTTCCCGTGTGGCCTTTCGGCCCCGGGGACCTTCCGTTAGCCTTTTCGGCGGGCTCCTCCGGTTTCCGCTTGCTTCGTGACACCGCTTTTTATACTGCTGTCGCGTTTTTGCTCGGGGAAGCGGCCTGGGCCGTACTGATTGTCTCATGTGGTCGTCCGACCTCGAGAGCTTTCCGCCAGCCTTTTCAGCGGGCTTCCCCGTTTTTCGTTTGCTTCGCAACACATCGCTTTCGCATTATTGTTGCGTTTTCTTTGCTCGAGGAAACGGCCTGGGCCGTACGGATTGTCTCATGTGGTCGTCCGACCTCGAGAGCTTTCCGCCGGCCTTTTCGGCGGGCTTCCCCATTTTTCGCTTGCTTCGCAACACATCGCTTTCGCATTATTGTTGCGTTTTCTTTGTTCGAGGAAACGGCCTAGGCCGTACGGATTGTCTTATGTGGTCGTCCGACCTCGAGAGCTTTCCGCCGGCCTTTTCGGCGGGCTTCCCCGTTTTTTTCCTTTTTACTAATGTTCTTCTTTCAACGGGTGCACTCCGGGTGCTTTTTATTGGGTATCACGTGCCGTGGTCGGGGGGACGCCCGACGTTACACGAGATGGGGAAAACAAAATACAAAGGGAAAGACTATCTCGCGCACGCTCCGCTTTACCGTCTGTATTTCTCCAAGTTGTCGGCGTGCCACGTTCTTTCGATCTCCTGCCCGTCCTCATACCCTAGGCGGAAGATGTCCGGCTGAATCTCGTCCGTGATGACGTACGGGCCCTCCCACCTTGCTGACAATTTTCCCTTTGTCTGGTCGACTCCCGTTACCTTGGCATTTCTCAACACCGGGTCCCCTGGTGCCAAGTTCTTGTCGTCCACTCTTTCGTTGTGGTACCTTGCCACCCTTCGTTTGTAGGTGAGGTCCCTGATGGACGCCTCCTCTCTTCGGCTCTCTAGGTGCTCCCTTTCTAGGAACATCGCCTGGTCGTTCATCCTTGGCTGGAACTGCTCAATGCGTGCGGTTGGCCATACCAGTTCGGCCGGTGCTACCGCCTCCATCCCGAATGCGAGGGCGAAAGGGGTCTGGCCCGTGGGTGTCCGGATAGTCGTGCGATACGCCCACATGGTCTCCGGGACTAGGTCTGCCCAGTTTCCCGGGTGTTCGCCCACCTTCCTTTTCAGGATTGACGTTATCGTCCGGTTCGTGACTTCTACCTGTCCGTTTGCCTGCGGGTGGTAGACTGGTGCGAAGCTTAACTTGATCCCGCTGTCCTCGCAGAACTCTCTTAACTTCTTTCCCGTGAACTGCGTTCTGTTGTCCGTTATTATCTGGATCGGGACCCCAAATCGGCAGACGATGTTCCTGAAGATGAAGTCAGCACATTCTGTTCGCTGATCGTATTCGTGGCCTCTGCTTCGGGCCACTTTGTGAAGTAGTCGACCGCTACGAACAGGAACTTCCTTCCTCTTGACGCCGGTGGGAACGGCCCTACTATGTCGATTCCCCACCTTGCGAATGGCACCGGTGTCGTTACGGCCTTCATCATGGTAGACGACCGTCTTTGGACGTTCGAATGCCTCTGGCATACATCGCATCGATCGACGATCTCCTCTGAATCCTTTATCGACTCGGGCCAGTAGTAGCCTTGCCTGGCTACTTGCTTCTCTAGCGCTCTGCCGCCCTGGTGCGCTCCGTTCGCCCCTTCGTGTAGGCTTCGTGCGATGACTTTACCATCCTCCCGTGGGACGCATAGCCGCAAGGGGGCCTCTTCCACTGCCGACCGTCGGTACAGTTTATCCTGGGCCACTACAAACCAAGCCGCTCTGTTCCTTAGCTTCCTGGCCTTCATTGGGTCTGTTGGCGCTTCGCCTGCCACGATGAATCTCCTGATTGGCATTCTCCAATCCCCCGATGTTATCACACCGCAAGCTCTGGCCGACCTGGGGCTGCTGGTCGTCGTCGGCCGCTCTTGGTTCTCGATCCGGATCCACCTTCCCTCCGTCTTTCCTGGGGACGCTCCCAGTTTGGCCAGCGTGTCGGCCTCCCCGTTGTTTTCTCTCCCTATTTGGGAGATCCTCCATTCTTCGAGCTTGCTCAAAGCCGCTCTCGTCTCAGCCACATAGCTCGCCATTGAGTCTTCCTTGGACACGAAGTCTCCCCTGACTTGGTTGGCTACTAGCCGGGAGTCCGTGTGGAAGTGCGCCTTGGACGCGCCTAGCGCGCGAGTTAGTATGATCCCCGAGAGGAGGGCTTCGTACTCTGCTGCATTGTTGGTCGTCCGGAATTCGAAATGGATCGAATACTCGATCTTCTCCCCTGTTGGGGATTTGACCACGACCCCTACACCGCATCCGTTATTGCTGGACGACCCGTCTACATGGGCCGTCCACCATTGTTTGTCTGCCTTCTCGCCTTCCCTTGGGGCCAATTCGGCCATGAAGTCCGCCACCACTTGTCCTTTGATTGCCCTTGCCGGCACGATAACCAGGTGGAATTCGCTAAGTTCCATGGCCCATTTGGTCAATCTTCCCGAGACGTCCGGCTTCTGCAGCAGTTGCAGTAGTGGGTAAGCTGTTGGGATCGTGACCGTGTGGGCGTGAAAGTACGGTTTTAGCCTTCGGATTGCCGAGACCACCGCCAGGGCTAGTTTCTCGATTTCCGGGTATCTCTCCTCCGCTCCTATTAACGACCGGGAATGGTAGTATACTGGCCTTTATGTGCCTCCCGCTTCTGAGATCAGGACTGCGCCGACGGCCGCGTCTGAGCATGCTACGTACATGGTGAGTGGTTCTCCCCTTGTTGGGAGGCGGAGCGTTGGCAAGCTCGAAAGCTGGAGCTTGAGCTCTCCGAACGCCGCCTCGCATTCGTCTGACCACACCACCTTGAGTCCCGGGTTCCTTAACAGTTGGAAGAAAGGCTTCAAACGGTCTGCGTTCTCGGCAGAAATCTGCTCAGTGCCGCCACCCTTCCATTTAGCTTCTGGACTTCCTTCAGCGTCCGCGGGGGGGTCATAGCCATCACGACCTCAACCTTTTCCTCTCTTGGCTTGATTCCTTCGGGTGTGATTCGGAAGCCCATGAAATGCCCCTCCTTGACTCCGAACGCACACTTTTTGGCTTTTAGCTTAAGCCCTGCCGCCTTTCGGATGTTGGCGAAGGTCTCTTCTAAATCGGCCAAGTGCGTTTCGGCCCCCTTCGACCGGACGAGTATGTCGTCCACGTATACCTCCGCGTTCCTGCCTATCTGTGCCTCGAATATCTTATCCATTAGCCTCTGGAACGTCGCCCCGGCTTTGCGCAGGCCGAACGACATTACTCTGAAGCAGAATGTACCCATCTCTGTGATGAACGACGTCTTCTCCTCGTCTTCCCGTGCCATGGGCACTTGGTTGTACCCCGAGTGTGCGTCCATGAAGCTCAGCATCCCGCATCCGGAGCTCTGGTCCACCAGCCGGTCCACCGACGGCAGCGGGTAGCTGTCCTTGGGGCACGTTTTGTTCAGGTTGGTGAAGTCGACGCACATCCTCCATCCCGAATCTGCTTTCCTTACCATCACCACGTTGGACAGCCAGGCGGGGTAGCGTACTGGACGAATGAAGCCCGCTTGGAGGAGCCTCTTGACTTCTAATTCAGACGCCTCCCTCTTTTCCGCCCTTAGCGGGCGTAATTTTTGCCTGATAGGGTGGGCGTCCGGGGCTACCGCTAGTTTGTGCTCCGCCAGCGTCCTAGGCACGCCCCTCAGCTCCCCCAACTCGCTAGCAAACAGGTCCTCGTTCTTCCTCAGGAGCTGCTCTAGCCCCTCCCTGATATTCTGCGGGAGGTTCCTTCCCATTCGCACCTCGCTCTGACCGAGGGCCACTTGGGTCGTGTGGGATGCCGGCTCGGGTCTTGTAATGTGCTCCTGCATCGAGTGGGGTAGGCCTTCGCCTGACGTCATTACTTCGCCGACCGAATTGAAGTAGCACTCGCGCGCCATCTTCTGGGACCCCCGGACTGTGCAAACTCCTCCATTGGTTGGGAACTTGAGGCACTGATGGAGCGACGACATTATTGCCTGGAAAGCGTGCAGCGCCGTCCTCCCCAGGATGGCGTTGTATCCGGATGTGAAGTTTACGACCGTGAACATGACCTCGACCGTCCTTGCTTGGGCATGTCGTCCCACGGTGACCGGTATGGAAAATGTTCCCGCTACTGGAACTTCTGACTGTCTGAATCCTCTGATAGGGGCCCGGCATGGGAGTAGGTCCGCGCGGGCCAGGCCGAGGTCGACGAAAGCATTCCAATACAGTACGTCCACCGACGCCCCCGTGTCCACCAGGACCCTGTGTAGTCGTACGCTGGACTTGTCCCCCCTTTGGAAGATGGGGGTTATGACTAGGGGATCGTCGTGGGGTGCGGTGATGTCCTTCATGTCGTCCTCCGTGAACGAGATTTCCAAGTTCATTCGCGGGCGCTTGGCCCCTGTCGTCCGGTCCACGTCGGACGCGTACCGTCGTCCCTCCCATGGGTCATCGCCCCTCGAAGCTCCTCCCCCCGCGATGGTGAGGATGTCTCCTATTGCTTCGTCCGCCGGCTCCTGCTTCGGCACTTGGTGTCCCGTGGGTATCACCGTCGGACGGCTTGTCGTCGGGGCTGGGGGGGCTCCGTTTGCGGGTTTCATTTTGTTGAGGACCTTTGCTAGGTTCAGGCATTCGGCCGTCGTGTGGCCGTTGTCCTCGTGGTACTCGCAAAACCGGCGGGTGTCCCTGAACGCCGCCGTGTCTTTCCTCATTGGCCTTGGCGGGGGTAGGGTTCCCGTTCCGCTCAACGTGAGGAAAACCTGCCTTTGGTTCGCTGCCGGGGCGGGGGCTACTTCCCTCCGCCCCGCTGCTGCCGGGGTGCCGGTTCTGTATGTGGGCGTCTGTGGCGCCGCTGAGGGCTTGACCTGCAGTTGTTGGTGCTGATGTTGGCTCTGCTGCTGCCCCCCCCCCGTGTTTGCGGGGGCGCCCTTCCCCCTCTGCTGTCGCCTGCACTCCTGGATCTTCGCACCCAGGTAGTCCTCCACATTGCTCTCTCCGTGGGATCTCTCCATGGCCTCGGCGAAGGTTTTCGGCAGCTTCCTTACTAGATCTCCCGCGAAGAATGTGGGTTGGAGGCAGTTCGTTAGGGCGTACAGCACCACCTCTTCCGAGATCCCCTCGATCTTCTGCACCTCGCTCGCGAACCGATCCATGTACGTGCGCGTGCTCTCCGATTCTCCCTGTATGACGGTACTGAGGGCGGCCTTGATTTTCGGCCTTCTTCGGCGGTGCGCGAAAGCCGCCCGGAATACCGCTACTAGGCCTTCGTAGGTGTGCACGGACCCTGTCGGCAGCGTCCTGTACCAGGCTATCGCGTCGCCTGTCAGGGCCCTGCGGAACATTCGACACCAGACATCCTTCCTGTTCGTCATGTCCTCCATGTTGGTCTTGAAAGAGTGCAGGTGGTCCTTCGGGTCTGTGTCGCCCTTGTAATAAGGGATCTTCGGGGCCCTCCAGCCCGGCGGGTACTCTTCGTCCAGCAGGTGCTGCGCCAGGGCCTCTCCGCTGCCCCCCTGACGCCGGTGCAGCGATGGATCGCGGGGCCTCCATGGGTGGGGCGTCGCCACCGGGTCTCCCGTCCGTACATGGGGTCTCCTCCTCCGCCCCCGTCCGACTCCAGGGTGTGGGGGGTCACTGTGAGCTGGTGTACCTGCTCCTGTAGCTGACGTTGGCTCTCCTGTAGGGTGGATATCAGTTCCACGAGCTGCATCCTTTCCCGCTTACTCTCCCTTTCCGCGCGCTCTCTCTCCTCCGCGTGTTTCCTTCGCCGGAGCCTCTCGTGCTCCCTTTCCCTTTTCTCCCGGGACCGCGACCGGGACCGCGTTCTCCTGTCCCTGGGTGGGTACACTGATCCGCTGCGCCGGCTCCTTCTGGGCGACTCCCACCCGTACCTAATCTCCTCGAGCTCCATACGTAGCCTCTCCTCCTGAGCGCCCCATTCCTCATTGGCCCTTACCTCCTTCGAGTACCGGTCGCGGGAGTGGTGCCGCGCCGGCTAGTACTCCATTGCTGCCCGCTCGGGTAGCTTTGAGCACTCCCCCACTTGGTATTCGCTTCTCGTCATCCTCCTCTTCTCCGGCTGTCGTGTGTTCAGTTCACGTCAGGTTCACCACTGTTGGTGTGTGGGCTCGCCGGAGTAAGCTCGCCGTCCAACCTAGTGCAAGAGTGACTCTCAGAATTATCAACCCCCTTCCCCTGTTGGACCAGGGGAGGTATTTATAGTCTTCCGTCCCAGTCCTTGGGCCTTGTGGGCTCGCGCGCCGGGCCCGTCCGTTCGCCTGGGCCGTCGACGGGGCCGGTTTGGTCCATGGGCCGCGGTCCGCGGTCCATGGTACCAACAGTAATATTAGATGAATATAGTCAGTTTGATTTGCGACAATGTGCTTTAAGGGATGGAAAAGGAACATGCATGATTTTGTGAAAATGGCATGGCACTGATGGCAGCAATGATCTGTTTAACTAAGAGATTATCTAAGGTAATCCAATTGTCAATGACAAAGATTTTCGCTCTGGCAACTTTTTTATATTCCCCAAGTACTTCCTCTTTCCTAAGACATGTTTGCAGCTTGCGTGGTGTAAAAAGTATTCCTGTAATTCTGTAAAGCACACTTACAACTATCAGTGTATTCTATTGTTTTTGTTTGAATGAATAAAAAAAATTCAAAACCTACAAAAACAATCCAACAAAATTTCCAGTACAAAAAACTGCATAAATGGATTGGATAGAATAACCATGGTTGTCACTTGTGTTTGCAATAGCTTTCCACATCAAGGGTAAATACATTGACATTTTGGCGATGAAATTATGAAAGAAAGATTTAAATTTAAAGGGTAAATAAGAAAAAATTTATAAAGGACGCATTTTTTTTAATTATCCTAAACTACTGTAGACTGTAGTATTGTAGTGCACATTATCATTCTTTTTATTTGGGTGAAAGGGAACTGTTTACTGTTGTCATCATTTGAAGACTTTTATGATGAAAATATAAAAGACTAACCTCCTAGTGTATTTAGTTATATTATAACTAGACCACATAATTAATAAGAGAAATTCAATGAATTTTTTGTTTATTACTTTTTGTTTTTATTTATATTTATATTTTTATTCTCTATTTTGTAATTTGGTCATTGTCTTTCTTTTTACTAAAATTTAATTATTTAAAAAAAAGATATGTTTAAAACCCTTCGTGTTTAGACGCCCCAATAGAGAGTTTCTCTTTTAGAGGGGATGTGGAGTATGTGAGGTTTGGTCTTTTTTTTTTAAAGCAGTTAAATTTCATTAAAAAAAATAAGGTCAATGCTCAGTTTACATAGAGTATAGAAATAGAAACAGAAGTAAAAAAAAATGAACAAAAACTCATTGACTGTCTTCCATTAGCTATATAATCTAATTATACAGTAACTAGATATGCTGTCTCAGGAGGTTGGTCTCTCATACTTTCATCATAAATGTCTCCAAAGGATAATAATTTTTCTTGTAATATTCTGAATCAAAAAAAAGACTGATATCTTTAATGACCTTCTTAAAGAGGTCTGGTCTAGTTTAGAGAGAATTAGAATATGTATTACATATTCTCTCAACACCTCAGTTTATTTTTGCATCTCTCTTTTTTGTATATGTGATCAACCTTGTCCCAATGCTTGAGTCGTTCCTTAGATCAAGGTTTGCAACACGTCGTTGTTCACTTTTCTTTGCGTCATAAAATTTACCAGAGATTATTACTCAAAAGAAACTAATACACATTATTGAATAATACTTAAACAAACAATACTTGGGTTTCTTTTTTGAGCATGGTTGGATAATATTTAGATTTAAAAAGTATTCTTCTACTTAAGTGTCACTTATGTTTGAAGGTGTCTCTAATCTTTCTTAAAAAAATATTCACCTTCTGAATTGCCTCAATCTAAATTTGCTAAATGATAAGGTAAAACCCAAATCCTATTTATCTGGAAAAATGAAACATGACCACTTTGAACTCTAACAGTGAATGGATATCAGTGTGGAAATACAAACAATATTGAATTAAAACAACAGCACTATAAGAACTTAGGTTAAGGTATTCAATCTGTACATAATACAAAAAAAACATCAAGCGATAAATGGTAATAATATAAACCTAATTACATTACATGTGTAAAAAGCAAACCTATGTTACATGATTACATCAAGGTTGCTTATGGTCAGCTTCTGTTGTCACAACAGGAATATCTAAGCTGGTTGCGCCTTCGTCTGATAAGATTTCTCTCACATCAGCTATTCTGGCATTTGTTGGCTGGAAACCAGACCATTCGGCATCACTAATTGGCTTAATATCGATTCCATCCATAACCGAGTTAACAACATCATCGTCAGAGTTGTGTTTGTTTCTAAAATCAATTAAACATGCTTTATCGACATTGCCATCTGAGCATGATTCTGATGTCTCGTTGATTACCTGCTTCGTGTTGCTTTCTTGCCTGATTTAAAAAAACTGATCATTCTGCTTGGTTTTTATGAGAAAAAATAGGATTGTTGGACACATGAGACTACGAGAGGATGCAGATGTATTTCATATGAAAAACAGCAATAAGAAATGAATGAAGAAAGAAAGTGTTTTGATTAAACATTTAAACCTTTGAATTTGCAACTGCAAAATATTCACATAGGCCAAGAGTTCTTCTCTCTCTTTTGCAAATGCCATCTGTTTCTCTGCTGACTCATTCAGTTTATCTTCTCCAGCTGCCTGCGATACTTTAGCTCTCTCATCAGCCCTCAACACAGCTGCTTCTGATATAACTGCGTGTTCTCTGGCTTTTCCAAGCTCTGTACGCCAAAGATGTGCCTCCTGAAGAGCAGACTCTTTTTGCTTTAGCAGAAGCTCGTTTTCTTTGCTCAAAGTGGTTACCTTTTCATCAGATTCTCTTAACTGAAATGAAATAATGAAACTTAGAAAGTGAAAATTTTGGATTTTCAACCAAACCATTGTAAAATCAAATAAATGAATGAATGGCTTCTACCAAAAGAAATAAAGGAATGGAGATAAGTAGATAACAGAATAAACACCACACATGTTTACTTTTATAGTTTATTCAACAACTGAAGCGGTATAATCATTATATTTTAGAAAAATACCTAAGCATCTCTGATACTAGATGGCCTATGCTAAATAAATTAGTGTTGAATCTTTAAAGCAGGTGTGATAAATAAAGTTTTGAAATAAATTAGCACCTTATTCGTCAAAGTATTGAGTTGTTTCACCGTATATGTTGATAACCTCTCAATTTCCTTACATGCAAGCCGTCTTTCTTCATCCATAACATGAACAGCTGATGCTGCACATTCAGCAGCCTCTGCTGTGTCAGTTAATTTATCCGCCAAATCTTTTATCGTGCAATCACAGGTACGGAGATTATTGGATAAATGATGCAGTTCTTCATCCTTCACCCGAAGTGTTTCCTAATAACATGAGGTAATGAACTACAACATTAATAAGAAAAATAAGAAAATCAACTTGGAATATTCTGTCAATTGTAGATGAACTTGGGATAAAAAAGATTTTGTATTTACCATTTGTATTATAAAATAGGCAACTTTAGAAATATCTAACAATGGGAAATAAGAAAACAGTTCAAACATGACTTTATGTTATTTGTGTGACTACACAAGTTGCCAATTCCAAATAGAATGGGCTAACTGGAAAACACTAACGAGTAGACAAGATTAATAAATATCAGGGAAAGAATTACAACTTCATATCACAATGGATAACATTCAGTCATTCACTAGTGAATTTAAAAATTAAAATAATTTGAGATAAATCCATATAATCAATGTTCCGCATTTCAAAATGAAAAGATCATATGGTTAATACTTGCAAATGATTATTGTCCTTATGCACATAAATTATAATGAACAGAAAATCAATTTCAAATTTAAATTGTCTAAACAAAATAGAAATTTCAGAAAAAAATGGGTGCTTTCAAGTTTTACTAGTTTGTGTGGATAGCATTTTACACCTTCATTATTGCTAAATCATCCATTTCATCATCATTTGATTTATTTGTCATTGTAGCTAAAGCTGATCTCATTGAAACTTTCAACGCTGCTTCAATTTCCTTTTTAGCTTCCAACGCTGCAGAATTTGCAGCTGAAACAGCTGTGGCTACTATTCCAGACCTTTCAGAACCACCACTACCAAGAGAATTCACAGCTTCTTTATGAGCCTTGAGTACTAACTGTGTTGCACTATTTTGCAAGAATACATACAATGAGAATTGTAATAATTATAATCCCTTTATTAAATAATGAATCAGTAAGAAGGTTTAAAATTTTAAATATTAATTTGTCATGAAACACTTAATGTGAAACGATATAAAAAATTAAGAAATATAACGATTGAGAGGCTGAATAAACATAAATATAATCCGAACTGTGTACTAAGGAATAACACAGACACAGGATAAGTAAAAGATGAGAAAGTATACGTCTCTATAATTGCAATTTTTTATGGATAGACCGTAGAAACAAGCCAAATTTTAAAGAGAAAGAGAAGAAGGAAATAAAGTGTGTTTCCTAGTAAAGTAAATATTAAATAAATTTGAGACTTGTAATCATGAATATTCTGAATTTAAATGGCATTTCAAACCAGAATATTGGAATTTAAATTCAGATTATGAATATTACTAATAGAATCTGACCCATTTTCAGACATAATCTTAAGTATACAGAGGAATTTTGGGATATTAGAAACTTTGTATTTCTAATTTTCTATATAAGATTTCTTAGGTTTTCAAGAAATTAATGATTGCATAAAATTATTTATCAACTAGATAACTTAATGGTCCGTTGAGTTAAGTATTCAAGTTAAGGTCAACAATAGGAGATTAGGAGATGAATAAAACCACATATTTACTAATTACTCTCGTGATGATTTTATGTATTTTTGATGGATATAAGATTTACTAGATATTTGACATAAATATATGATAAATTTCTAAAAAAATTTAAAGATTTAAAGGAAAAATTGGATGTAAAATACTTTTCAAGATAAAGAAGTTGCAAGCATGCAAAGATTTATAACAATAAGCTTATGCAAAATAATAAATCAAAAGAAGAAAATAAACTGAACAAGTGATGCACTGTCTGCAGTGGAAACTAATCAATGAATACAAAGTGAAGCATAAAAAACCTACTTTAACGTAGATACCCAGGCTCTTGCAGCGTTGGGAGTTTCCGCACAAAGAAAGTATTCTTTTTTCAAAGGATTTCCAATATCTAATAAGGTAATGATCAGGAAATACTTTCAAAATGTGTTATCATCTTGCAAACAGCAATGTCATTTCAAACACAACTCGATATGTTTATTGTTATTAAAAGATAAATTAGATGCAGTTGGATACAGAAACAGCAGCCATCGTACTTTGGAAGCCCCCTGCATAAAAAACAGCACTTCACGTAAATATTAGATTTTCATTGTACATTAATTAAATCTCTAGGACTTTAGAATCATACTGGAAATTCAGAGGAGATAATGTTATTATGCTGGATGAATCAAACAAAATGGTTCCCCTTACGAAGGGTTCATTTCTCCTTGTCCTGCAAAATGACAAAGATTTACCAAAAAGATCAGTTTAGGAACGAGTGAAATATCCCATAGTGATCAGTATGCCGTACACTCATACTTGTATTCCATTTTTCCAGTAGTGGGGTTTAAGATCACCCAACGCTCATTCCATTTCCTAAGCTGCTCAATATGAAATCACATATTAAAATGACAAAAGTTACAAAACCCAATACAATCAAACAAACAAGTGATGAACCAATGATGTATATTATTTAATACCTGATAATCGAAGCATTAGAACTAAAAATTTAGGGTGAAAGATACGAACAAAACGAAAAATAAAAGAGAGGTTTGTTTTTGAAAAAAACATCAATCACCGATTATCTTTGCTTCATAAAGATGGATAAGAAATTTCAAATTATAATCATAATAAATCATAATCAAACAATAGTTTTTTTTTATGGAAGGGAAGGAGTATTGTTTTTTATTATTAAGTGCATTACGAATTACATTCATAACGTAATGTAAATTCACAATTGAAAGATGTTCTGGAAAGAAGAAATACACGTGAACTTTACGCACTAGAACTCTATCCAACCCACCTAAATCTCGAAAGAAGAAATTACTTATAGTAATAAGCATCTCACCGTTTCAGATCTCTTAAGAAGAGGACCCTGCAATAGACACTTCCCTTCCCCCAAAGATAATTGCTGCTTGATCCTCTCCAAGCTATTATCCACACACCCCGATCTCTGAAAACAAACAAATCAACACCAAATCGAGACAGATGGAAAATCCTCTATCCATCGGAAAACTCACTACAGGGGATCCATCGGTCTCCATCGGATGAGATATTAGGGTTTTCTTCTCCCGGCGACGATGGTGGATTGGTGGTGGTGACTTCTACTGGTTTGACTTTTCGTTATGTTGGGGCGGCGGGTAAAAAGAATTCCTGCGTTTTTTATATTTAGATCCTCTAACTTTATATTATATTTTTTTAACACCAAAAGGTCTTTTTGAAATGACAATTGACTTATTAACATAATGCAAATATGTAATAACAAAAAATATAAAGGATTAAAAATCAATTTCATAGATATATTTTTATCACATTAAAGGATCCGAAGGTACAACGCACCGTTCATTCCTTGTGACAACGAAAGAGAACCGGTTGGTCATCATCATACAGTCTTAGGAATAAACGAAACGAAATTGGTATGGTCTTGCTTTCACTTATTTATAATTTTTTGCGGATTTTATGTTTTGTGATAGATGATCGGGTAGAGTTATCTACGGGATCTTCTCTTTGTTTTTATATGATTGCATGTCGATTTATTTGTATTTGTTTTTCCCCTTTTTTTGATTCGATGTTGCTATGTGATTTCTTTATTTTTGTATGTTTGGAAATTAGGGTATTCGATTTGTTTAAAATTTTGTTTCTAGGATTTCTATTATTTCAATTTTTTGCTTTCTACTGTTTCTAAGAGGAAGGGAAATACTTGAACCTTGAAAACAAAAATTGTTATTCAAGTAATCCATGTAAATATTCCATTTTTTTCAACTAATAAAATCAAGCTTTTTCATGTGTTCATGCGATGGTCATGACCGTATGCAGGGGCGTATCCAGGGGGGGCAAGGGAGGGCAATTGCCCCCCCTAAAATTTGGAAATTTTCCGAGGACCTATATGTAATTAAATTTTTTATAGGGGGTTTAGTATAATTTTCACAATATATTAATCAAGAAACAACTATAAAGCGAGCTGGAGACACAAGATGGGGTTCTCATTATGGTACAATATGCAGTTTAATTCTTATGTTTTCATCAGTGATGGAGGTTTTAGAAGTTGTTTCTGATGATGCCAAGCTTGTAGAACAAAGTGCTTCCGCAGAAATATTGTTAGATGCCATAAAACAATTTGATTTTATTTTCTATTTAAATTTGATGGAAGCAATTCTTGCAATTACAGATGATTTGTCTCAAGCATTGCAAAGAAAAGATCAAGACATAAATAATGCAATGCGATTAGTAACAGTTTCGAAGCAAAGACTTCAAGATTTGCGAGATAATGGATGGGAAGATTTACTTTCAAATATTTGTTCTTTATGTGCAAAAAATGATATAACAGTGCCATCAATGGATGAAATATATGTACCTTATGGCCGAAAAAGAAGAAACATAGAAAAAAATTACAAGTCTTCACTATTACAAGATTGATCGTTTCTTCTATATGATCGATATACAAATTCAGGAACTTAATAATCGATTTACTGAGACTAACACAGAGTTACTACTGTGTATCCATTGTCTTGATCCACATTCTTCTTTTGAGGCTTTCGATATACAGAAGTTGCTTCGTTTTGCTTCATTCTATCCTGCTGATTTTTCACCATTACAACTTATGACGCTGAATAATCAATTACAGAATTACATTCATGATGTTCAGTCTAATGAAGATTTTGATGATGTCGTGGGTATTGGTGGTCTAGCACAGAAATTGGTAGAGTGTAAGATGGATATTGTTTATCCTTTGGTTTATTTACTGATCAAATTAGCGTTGATATTGCAAGTTGCAAAACTGCATCAGTTGAACGTAGTTTTTCAGCAATGCATATCGTTAAAACTCGTCTCAGAAATCGCCTTGGTGATAGTTTGATGAATGACTGTTTAGTAACATATATCGAAAAAGATATTTTTAAAACTATAGACAACGAAGTTATTTTAAAAATATTTAATGATATGTGTCCTCGTCGTAGGACATTGAAGTAATGTAAAATGTATTTGAAATTTTTATTGTTAATTAAATGAATGTATTTATTTTTAATTTGAATATTAATTAATGTATTGAATATTAATTATGGAATATGAATGTATTGATTTTTTATAGGTTTTTATAATCAATTATATGAATAGGTCATGCCAAAATTTCTATAGGTTTTTTAATTAGTACAAAAAAAAATTTTCGCCTTCGACGAATCTTGCCCCCCCTGCCGGGGAATCCTGGATACGCCACTGGCTACACGTGTCAAAGGCCTTTGCGAGATCAACTTTTATAGCTGCGTTTGCACCTCCATTTTTCCTCCAAAAGCCTTTTATCATTTTGGTTGCTAAGAGGTAATTATCACCAATCAATCTACCTAGAAGGAAGGCGGTTTGGTTGTTATCAACTAGGGTCACTACCACTCGGACGAATATGTTTGTTATGACCTTGGATAGTATTTTGTATGTGGTGTTGATACATGATATGGGTCTGAATTGGTTCATCCTCGTTGGATTTTTGATTTTTGGGATAAGGGTCACAAATGTCGCGTTAATTTGTCTTAGGAGGGAGTCACCTAAGAAAATAGCTTGTATGACCTCTACCAGGTCCTTATCTATAATATTCCAAAAAGCTCTAAAAAATGCTCCATTGAAACCATCCGGCCCTAGGTTCTTGTCTGGGTTCAAGTCCATGACTACTTTCTTAATTTCTTCGTATTTAGGCATTTTCTCTAAGTATGCGTTTTGCTGGCCTCTACCAGGTCCTTATCTATGATGACGTTTTGCTGGTATCATCAATTTTAAGTTTTAAGACTTTAAATTTAATAATAAAAAATGTAGAATAATTAATAAAGATCGACTTCTTGTATTAAAATGATCTAAACCATTTATTTTTCACAAGATTGAAAAAGATAAAAATTATTTATTTTAATAAAAAATGATAACAATACAATGGTCGTAATAAAATATAACATCATCATAACACTTTTAAACCTTATCGAAGATTTGTCTAAGGAAGAACGATATGTTTGTGTAAGAAAAACTAACGTCATCAAACCTTATGAAATTTCATGTTTAAATAGTGTTGGTACCATGCCATGGTCCAACCATTGGACTAAGAACCACGCAGGACCATGGGCCTTGGGTTTGTGGGTCTCAGGTAGAGGGGTTCGACTCGCAACCTTTTGAGTTTTTACTTTTTACCATAGGACGGACGGACGGACGGACGGACAAACCACTATAAATTTTCCACCTGATAGAAAGAGAGAGACTGTGAAAGATGAGAGATAGTGTGTGCGAGACATCAAATAGTGCGTGTGAAAGATGATGACCTTGTAAATAAAAATCGTTAACAATTAATTAGGAGAAAATCAAAGGTTGTTCGACTTTTTATCTTTTATCGGAGAAATAGAGGGGGGAGAGAGAGAAAGGCGGAAACGCCGAACAATGGGGTATTCAACTCCGGCGATTCTCCCTCTCTTTATACTCTTCACACTGATTTCACTCCCGACGTCTCTTTCAATCTACTGTGACGAGGACGATTGCTACGATCTCCTAGGGTAAAGAAAGCATTACTATTCAACATTTTTTTTCTTCAAATCTTAAAATTCAATCTTGGTTTTTGTGTTTCTTCTAGGGTTACGCAGAGCGCAACCTCGTCGGAAATCAAGAAGGCTTATTATAAGCTTTCCCTCAAATTGTACTTTCACTGTTCATCTCTCTGCTTCGCATTTCCGTATTGAATCGACGGTTTAATTTTTATTATTTTTGTTATCTGATTTTTGGTTTGGTGTCAGGCATCCTGATAAGAACCCTGATCCTGAGTCGAATAAGATTTTTGTGAAGGTTGCAACTGCTTATGAGGTTTGTCGATTTTCTTTTGATTATCTGTGTTTCTTCGATGAATATAAGGAGATCATTAAAAAAAATCACGGTGAATTGAAATTTTTGAGGCATGAATTGTAGATTGGTATTAACTTGAACTTCTGAGGCATGATTTGCCTAGAAACGTAAGGGGAGAGTGAGTTTAGATGGAAATATTCCATAAATACAATTAGGTATATAGCAGCATTCAAAATTGAACATAGATTAATAATTCATCTTATCCATATAACAGTTCATACTAAAACATATGTGATTAACTTGGAAGTTTGGATGTTTTTTCCTTTTACAGATTTTGAAAGACGAAGCAACCAGAGAGCAATATGATTATGCATTAGCACATCCAGAAGAGGTATTTGTTATTTTTGCTAATTATGTTTGCTTAATATGCAATTTTCTTTTACAAATTAATATTCTTTATTGGTTACATTCATAGTATGCAAAATGATTGAAAATTAACATATGCTTGATACATGTTGAGGGATAGCTCTTTAACCCTTTTATGTAATTATAATGAATCATAATTTTAACACAATATGGGATCATGTTAATGATAAAAGCAGTGTATATATTTGTAGTCTACTAACATTGAGGATTATGTTAGGTATTAAATATAATAAATAACTTATGTTGATATTAAAATATTATCATAAATTCATAATAGTGCTTCTTCTCCTAAATGGGCGTTTCGTACTTTCCTCTGATATAATATCTTATTATAATATTTAATCTATGGATTCATATCTTTGTATTTTATGCAAAGATTTATATAAGATCAACCAACACATCAATGTAAAAGGTGATGAAATGTGGAAAAACTTACTCCTAACCTATTTTTTAAAATTTATTAAATACCTTGTTTCCTTCTCTGACCGGAAATACTTCTGGAAATCTATCCATCGTGAATAGGACGCTAACAGTTAACCTTTGAACTTAAGACTTCACATTAATACATTTGATCTGTCAATATCTCACCCTTTCACTCTATTAGTCTTGTGCAATTTCTCTATAAAATCAACTTTTGCCTTAACATGTATCATGTATCATGAATCATTGGTTTTTATTTTCAGGTGTTCTATAATACTGCTAGATATTATCAAGCATACTATGGTCACAAATCTGTAAGTTTCATATTCTTTATTTTATTGAGCGTTTTGGAAGAATTTCTTATCTGTATCCTATTTCAAATATTTTCATCAATGGTTTTGCAGGACCCTCGCGCTGTTTTGTTTGGCTTTCTTCTATTTGTTTCAGCTTTACAGTATGTCAACCAACATAGTAGATACTCACAGGTACAACGATTTAAATAGATCTTCACTATGTTAATTCATAATATTCATGCAGTTATGCTAACTGTGCACAGAATCTATGATAAGTATCCATAATTATTTCCCTCTTGACGCAGGCCGTGAGCATGGTTAAGAAAACACCTGCTTACAAGAACAAGTTACGTGCATTAGAGCTCGAGCACAACAAAGAAGCAACAAGAAAGAAAAAGGGCAGCAAACAGATAATTAAGTACTGATTTTCAATCTCCCTCTCTCTCATTTTAGTTTTAGAGAAGTTGGTCGATAAAAATTGTATAAATTATTTGATCATCGTAAGTATTCGTTTTTTGATATTGATATTTATTTTTCTTATTGAAAATATAGTGAAAAGTGTGACTTATTAGCCAATCAAATATCTTATTTTTCTGTTTTTTTTCTTTCCAGGAAGGCAGTTGAAGAAGACTATAGTGGTGAACTTGAATTGCAGATCCAAGGAGTAGAAAAACCATCTTTATGGAAACTTCTTGTCATCCAACTTGTACTCTTACCGTACACTCTGGCTAAGGTTAGTAATTAGCTACTTTCATATTTAAGGTAAGGTAATACCATTCAATGTGTGTAATTAGGTCTCTAGCGTATTGGACTTGAAATGCGTGTATTGATGCAATTCTGATTTCTTGGTCACTAATCTTGTTGTTCAGTTATCTGCATGGTACATCTGTTGGTTCTGGAGATACAATATTAAGAAAGCTCCGTATTCATTGGATGACGCGTGCTATTTAACTCGTAAGGCTCTAAAAGTAACTCTTCATTCATGGCAAGCCATTGGTAAGCTTTACTTAAAGATTCAATGTATAACTAACAGTTAATTCAGTAAACCTTGCATACCTGCTAATTTTTTTTTTCTATTTGCAAATTCATTCATGCACATTTTTTTACATATCTGTTTTCAGATGAATTTACACAACAAGATCTTATAGAAAGGCGTTTATGGAAGAAGAATAACATGGACGCATACCTAGTGGACATGAAAAAAGAATCAAAACGCAGAAGATAGATAGATTCCATTTCATCACTGAAAGTCAATTTTTTCAATTATTTATATTTTACATTGACGGATTTTGATTTTTGAGGTATTTAGGATTCACTATTTTTTCAGTACTTTCATAGTTTCTTATCATCATATATTCATGTCTAGGAATTAATTTTTAATTTGGAAATCTAATACTGAATATATTAAATAAAAAATCGATATATAGATTTCATGTTATTTATTTGCATAAATGAGCTATTTAGGGGTTAGCAAGCACTTACTTAGCACACTTAGTAATTAGTATTGTTTTCTGACAAGATTTTTAAATCTAAGCATCAAACTTGTTACTTTTTGAGGTAGATCTAGGGTGACCTAAATTCAAGCCAGTATTTTTTCAACATAAATCTCTGCAAAAAAGAGCCATGATGAATTTTGCAAAGTAAAACACATAATAATCAAAAAATAAAAATGATGTAGAATTTTTTTTAAAATAAAAATCATAAACAAAATTTAGAAGATTTTGTTGTGAAAATAATTAAATTTCATTAAAAATGAAAGATAATGGCAAGATTACAATAAAGAATAGAAACGCAGATAAAAAAGTAAAAAAAAATCAGCAAAAAATCTATTGATTCTCTCATTAGTTATATAGTCAGCAGTAACTAAATACGATATATTAAGATGTTGATCTCTTATAGTCCTATACTTCCATTCTTTAAAGAAGTTTGAAGACTACTTTCGGAGAACTACTAGTGTGTATTATGCCATGACAATTGACAAACATTCACTAACATTTTCCGAATGTTTGTGACAACTTTGATAAATAATGATTTTCTAAACAATCTGAATGTTCCTAATGTTACAAACCTTTGAATAATTAATTAACAAGAAAATACACTATTTTATATTGTAATGATTTATTTTTATATAACTTATATTTTGATCAGTTAAGTTAATCTAAGTCATTGGATTGAATTAAGTTAATGCAGTTAATAAGGTTTTGAAGGATAACAATTTCAATGTTGAATGGCATTTATGTTTAACTCATAAATAGACCCTGTCTTAACAATTTAGTTGGAGACATGGAGTCACAGTCTCACAGATATAAGTAAATAAATAAAATCTATTTTTTTTTAGAATTTTCTAAACAGTTGGGACCGTTAGGTGGGTGATCTCCTTCACACATCTTGTCCCACAAGAAAAGAAAGCCATTTCTTATTGCTAATCTCTTCTATAAATAACATCCCTTGCAGATCTCATTATCTCACAATTTACAAACAGTAATCTCATTTTTCAAAAGCAGAAAAACAGAATCTTGTTTCAACAGGGATTTTTAAGAAAGGTACTCTGTATCCTCTCTCTTTCTTTTTGAATGGATTTCTGATTACATTTTGTATGATTTCTTCTAGGGTTGTTTGTGTTGTTGTTGCTGGTGTTGGTGTGCCTTGTGTTTATTCTTCCTTTTACTGATTTTGTTGGCATCTTTCAATCTTTTGAATTTGAATAGATGTTCAGACTTGAGATATCCTAATTCATTTAGATATTTGATTGATTGTATATCAAAAATATCCAAATTCAATTAAATAACCCAGATATTTATTTTAATTAAGTTTCAATCATTTTTTATTTGCTAAACAAAACCTGCAATTTTATTTCTACAAAAAAAAAATCACTGTATTTTATAAAGTAACAATAAATAAAAGAAATTTCGACACAACTTGTTAAGTTATATGGAAACGTTATCGGTAAGATATTCAAATATCTTGTGAGATATTAGTAGATTCATCATTCGTAAGAGATCCAACTGTTATCATAAATAATAATTTTATGGAACGGTTGAGATTAATATCTCACAAGATATGTCATTATTGATATCTCACATGAAACATAAGGATTATTAGTTATTAATTATTACAGGAAAAGATTCAGGTCCAATGAAGCTCAATGCACCTAACGATCTCAACCTTCGCGGAGCGTTAATAATATTGTCTTCAAAATTTGGCACCTAAGGTGTCAATAATGTCTTTTAGGCATTTTGTCATTTTTTTTGTATTGTCAAAAATATCAGAAAAAACAATATTGGTAACATAGGCCGTCGAAAATTAGGCGGCAAACATCAATAATGGAAAGAAAATAATCTTCATGATTTAGTGTTTGCATTTTAATTTTTATTATATATAATAGTAATTATCAAATTGGAAACTTGTTATAAGAGATTTTTATATTGATGATATATTCATACATTTCGATATATATTCAAATTCAAATGTAAATATGAAAAATGATATTTGAATTCAAATAACATAAATTCACAAAATCTTTCTATTATTTGAATGAGAATTGAGAATCAACAAAGCACTAGAGAAAAATATAGCTAAACTTTTGGGATTATTTTGACGGATCCATAATCGGTTGGGTCGGACACTTGGACCATATAAAAAATCTAAGTATTTTCTAGAATTTGTCTTCTAGCAAGCCCAATAAATAGCTCATTCCAGTTTGGCAGTTAAATATCGCCAAAATCACAACGCGGACTCAAAATTAGGGCAAAAGTAAGTACTCCATTTCTTTCTCTCTTCTACTATGGATGGTATTCGGTGTTCAGTGTTCTGCACTAGTGCTTTACTGATGTAATTTTGTTCTTCCTTTTCTGATTTTTTTATAGTATAGATCATGGGTTTGGTAACACTGACCAATTTTTATGTTAAAAAAAGTTTCATTTTTCTTCTTTGATCATTAGATATTCAGATCTGTCCCAATTCTGTCTATTGTTCATAAATAATGATTTATCCCGTTTTCTGAAAGAATTGAGATGAATTTTAGGGTTGCTTATGCTGTTTGTGTTTTTTTGGCCTGCTGCTCTGCCCTTCATTTTTCGAAATTTTTAAACTAAATCTAGGGTTTAGTAACTGTACGCGGTTTTATATTCAACGTGCTTCTATTTTTTCGATGTTGACTAGATAGATACTTAAAACAACCTAATTCTACTTAAAACAACTTAATTCTACTTTTCATATTTCTTAATCGTTTTGTAATGATTTACCCTGTTGCCTGAAATTTTTTAGAAGAATTTTAGATCTGTTCATCTCTTGTAACAGATAAACAAAAATTAAAAGAAATTTTCTAGTGCTTGATTCTTTTGAAATATAAACAGATTCATTCATTCTTATTCTCATCTAAATAATATTTATCATTTGCTTAATAAATCAAATATAATTTTAGGAAAAAAATGTATACATCAATATACAATGTATCTTAATATTCCATGTTCTAGTATGATGATGTTTCTTATTCTTCAGATGCAGATTTTCGTCAAGACGCTCACTGGCAAAACAATCACGTTAGAGGTTGAGTCGTCTGACACCATCGACAATGTTAAGGCAAAAATTCAAGATAAGGAAGGTATCCCACCAGACCAGCAGCGTTTGATCTTTGCAGGCAAGCAGTTAGAAGATGGTCGTACTTTGGCCGATTACAACATTCAGAAAGAGTCCACGCTACACCTTGTGCTTCGACTCAGAGGGGGTATGCAGATTTTCGTCAAGACGCTCACCGGCAAAACCATCACGTTAGAGGTTGAGTCGTCTGACACCATCGACAATGTTAAGACAAAAATTCAAGATAAGGAAGGTATCCCACCAGACCAGCAGCGTTTGATCTTTGCAGGTAAGCAGTTGGAAGATGGTCGCACTTTGGCTGACTACAACATTCAGAAAGAGTCCACTCTTCACTTGGTACTCCGTCTCCGTGGTGGTGTATTATAAGTCCAGCAATGACATTAAGATTGTCAAAACATCACTTTTTTGTCAAATTCTCGGAATCTCCACTACATCCTATATGGAGGTTGTTTTTGGACCTTTTTTTTATGATCGGAACTTGGTTTCAATAAAGAACAAATTACTATGAAATTCAATTTTATAATTAGACTCCAGTCACTCCACTAACTTGATATTTATGAATTCACGTTTAATCTTTTAATTAGGGAATCCACTAAATATTTGTTCATTATTTATTTGTTATGGCCTTTTTGTATGGGTGAGAGACGGGTCTACCTTGAGGAAAGTCTGACTCGTGCCCTGTCCTGACTCATTTTTCGGGGCAGGGCAGGAACAGGGCGACCCGTCGTAAAAATTTAAAAAATATATAATTTTAACACTTAAAAATTATTTGAGTTTTAGTGTTTTAGTTTAATTATTCTAACATTTAATTTTTACACTATCTAGTATTTAACTAACTTATTTTTAATTATATTAAATTATTATATTTAATATAAAATATAAATTTATTGGATCAGGCTCTCTCTAGACCCATCTCGAAATAGCAATAATCAAACTAGACCAATAATCAATACACATTTCCTAATATAAATTAGGGTTAATAATAGTATTAATGGTGTGTGAGTTTGCGCTAGAATGCTCACTAACACAATTCTCTAGTATTATAGTCTTTGGTAACTGATCCCCCTCCCTGTTGTTGCAGTATGGGAGGTATTTATAACTCCTGTCTTAGGACTTAATGGGCCTAGCAGGCCTGTTTGGTTCGAGGCCCGACTCGATGGGCCCTGTACAACAAGTATCAATAAACTCATCGTTGTGTTTGTGCATTTATGATGATGCTCAATGGGAATCCGGAATCATTATTAAATATCACCCAACCCAGATGCGATGACACTTATGCTCTTGCTCCATAGATCACTCTGTAAGTCTGGGAAGACTGCAATATTGACATCGTACTGTAACTTTGGAGTTTATCCACTTCTTCATTGTCACTGTGGTGTCGTGGAACCATTCTCATTTCTCTTGAGGATTGCCTCGTACTCCATCTTGTCCTTCATACCCAGCTTCAAAGCATTAGAGCTCAATTATTGGATGCAGATTCATCTCTTCAGCGGAAACCCATTTATAACCATCATTGCTATTGCATCTTTTGTCTTGCATTCTGACTGTAACTCTTCCTCTGTTGTTATCCTCCATTGGAAATTGGAATAAATTTACATCAAATTTCCTGTCATTCTTCCACCTATCTATCTTACCACCTATTGGCTCTAAGGAAGGTCTGGGCTTCTACAGGTGAAGGTGCCCCAAGGATCTTTGTTATGATTTTACAAGGTTCAAATCTCCTCGGAAGGAAATTCACCACGAAGAAACGTGGGTCGAACTCCTTAGAATAGGAAGATCCTGAATTGGTGGTAGGTAAGATTTATTTGTTATGATTTTCATTGGTTCTGACAAGAATCGCTACTGGAATAATCTGTGGTTGAAAGGAAGAAAAACTAAGGTTTCTCGTGACATTGTTCTTGAAAAATTAACTAATGTAAAAGTATATTGTATCATTATAATTGTAAAGTGTTACCTATACTAATTTATAAGCCTGATTACATGTAACCACAACATTATTTATAACCACAAACTTCGTGTGGGCTTTATAATATTCGACATATGTAACTTTAATCAATTTATTTGGCCCAAAGTTTTTATATATACTTTTGCCGGTAGATAGGGATGAAAATAAAATTGTTCATTAGGAGCACAATAACTAAGATTTTCAAAGATTTAAGATTCAAACTTTGTTGTCTACATTTTTTTTTTTTTTTTTAAATCACTACAATATAACTTATGCTACATTATATGACACTGGTTGATATATTAATCAGAAACTAGATATTTCTACATTTTATAAAAAAAGAAATGTTTATTTGGAAACCCATCTCCAAAAATAAAAGGGATTTCAAAAATCCGTTGTCGCTACCATAAATAACAATCTAAACATTTTATGATTTTATTTTTCCCGTTACTTTTTTTTGATATGTTTGTTAACAAGTACTTAAATTAAAATAGGAAAAGTACACAACAATAAGCTTATTTTTGAAAGGTCAACAACAAGCACGCACTTTTTGCAAATTTTCTGCCTATTTTTAACCCTTTATGAAACGTTTCCAACAACACATGCATGCCACAAGCTTATAAATATCATTCCTACATTCACCCAAATCACAAATCGCATTTCTCAGTCAGCAGAAACTAAGAATCCTCTGTGAACAAGACAATCTGATTAAAAAAGGTACTCGGTCTCCTTTCTCCTCGACATGGATCTGTATGGTTGTATTTGGTGTTCGATTTGTTCTTTTTTTTATGAAGATAAATTTTTATTAGAAATGAAGTGAGACTTGCCCAGTACTCTAGTAGGCACAATATTACAATATATACAATAAAGCATAAAAAGATCGCCCCACACCCTTAACAGGGATAGCACTGTTAGGGGTAGCAGTAGAAAAAACAAGAACAAATAGCAGCAAAATCAAAATTATGAGCCTAGCCACTATCTCATGGCATTGGTTTAGCTTTAACTTCAAAACAGATTTTTGGAACCTTTGTTAATTCAGATATTTTGTCTCTTAATGTTCCAAGATCTAATATGTTTCTTATTCTTCAGATGCAAATCTTTGTAAAAACACTAACGGGAAAGACCATAACATTAGAGGTAGAATCTTCTGATACAATCGATAATGTTAAAACTAAAATTCAGGACAAAGAAGGTATCCCGCCAGACCAGCAACGATTGATATTTGCAGGCAAGCAGTTAGAAGATGGTCGTACATTGGCCGACTACAACATTCAAAAAGAGTCCACCCTACATCTTGTGCTTAGGCTAAGAGGGGGTATGCAAATTTTCGTCAAGACACTCACCGGCAAAACCATCACTTTAGAGGTTGAGTCGTCTGACACCATCGACAATGTAAAGACTAAGATACAGGACAAGGAAGGTATCCCACCAGACCAGCAGCGTTTGATCTTCGCAGGCAAGCAATTGGAAGATGGTCGTACTTTGGCCGACTACAACATCCAAAAAGAATCCACCTTACACCTTGTGCTTAGGCTCAGAGGAGGTATGCAGATTTTCGTCAAGACCCTCACTGGAAAAACCATCACTTTAGAGGTTGAGTCGTCTGACACCATTGATAATGTTAAGGCAAAAATTCAAGATAAGGAAGGTATCCCACCAGACCAACAACGCTTGATCTTTGCAGGCAAGCAATTAGAAGATGGCCGGACTTTGGCCGACTATAACATTCAGAAAGAGTCCACACTACATCTTGTGCTTAGGCTAAGAGGGGGTATGCAGATTTTCGTCAAGACGCTCACTGGCAAAACCATCACTTTAGAGGTTGAGTCGTCTGACACCATCGACAACGTAAAGACTAAGATACAGGACAAGGAAGGTATCCCACCAGACCAGCAACGTTTGATCTTTGCAGGCAAGCAATTGGAAGATGGTCGTACTTTGGCCGACTACAACATCCAAAAAGAATCCACCTTACACCTTGTGCTTAGGCTCAGAGGGGGTATGCAGATTTTCGTCAAGACACTCACCGGAAAAACCATCACTTTAGAGGTTGAGTTGTCTGACACCATCGACAATGTTAAGGCGAAAATCCAAGATAAGGAAGGCATCCCACCAGACCAGCAACGCTTGATCTTTGCTGGCAAACAGTTGGAAGATGGTCGCACTTTGGCCGACTACAATATTCAAAAAGAGTCCACCCTACACCTTGTACTTAGGCTTAGAGGGGGTATGCAAATTTTCGTCAAGACGCTCACCGGCAAAACCATCACTTTAGAAGTTGAGTCGTCTGACACCATCGACAATGTAAAGGCAAAGATTCAAGATAAGGAAGCTATCCCACCAGACCAGCAACGCTTGATCTTTGCTGGAAAGCAATTGGAAGATGGTCGTACTTTGGCCGACTACAACATTCAGAAAGAGTCCACCCTACACCTTGTGCTCCGTTTGAGAGGTGGAATGCAAATATTTGTTAAGACTTTGACAGGAAAGACCATCACACTTGAGGTTGAGTCATCAGATACCATTGACAACGTAAAGGCAAAGATCCAAGACAAGGAGGGAATCCCACCTGATCAGCAAAGGTTGATCTTTGCTGGAAAGCAGCTTGAAGATGGGCGGACCCTTGCGGATTACAACATTCAGAAAGAATCTACCCTTCACTTAGTACTACGTCTCCGTGGAGGTTTATGAAGTTTTATATAACTCATTTTAGTATCTATTATAATTTCATTTTTAAAATGTCCATACAAAAGTTTTTGTCTATTTTACCGATCATTTTTATGTTATTTTTTTTCACTTATAAATGAATCACAACAGTAACAATGAAAATGAATTAATTATATAAATTTATTGCAGCTAGTTTTGTCTTAATGTTCTTATTATGGGTGAAGACCAAAACCCGACAAATTCACACAAGATACAAGTTAAAATAATGTAAACGTATAATATCTTGATATTAAACTATATAAGATAAAAAGATATCAATGTGTATTCACTTTTTTGGAGAACGTATAATTGTAAACTAGGGGGAACTACTTTTTCAGCGCCATTATTTTTAAAAAAGAATTAAGAACGCCATTAAAAATTTAAAAGAAATCCAAAATCTTCATTCAAAGCTTTATGTCATCAAGGTGCGGGCAAATCATCCTTAATAAGATGATGACTAATTTTAAATGTAAAGATCAGTGCATTGTTTTAAATTCATGATGTATGATTATGGCTAATTTTAAATTTTTAATTGATTTGAGGAAATAATTTATTGGTTAATGGAAATAAATACATGATGTATTGATTTTAAAATTCAATGTACCATTTTAACTTTCAAATATACAATGTAATGATGTATGATTTGTGAGTAGTTTAAAAAAATTAATTTGATTTGGGAAATAATCGATTGGGGATCATGTGCTGTTTTAAAAAAACAATAAACAGTTTTAAATATACAATGTATAAATTATGATATATGATTTATGGCTAATTTTAAATTATTTTGAGGAAATAATCGATTGGAGATTTGGAGATTAATATGAGGGACGATCATGACTTATTTTATACATATATCTATTAATGAGTACCTGCATATTGGAGATGATAAAGAGATCTTCTGGAATCTACTCTGATGGAGTCTTCTCGGAACTCGCAGTCACTAGGAGGAGATTTAGTGAAAACAGGAAAACAAGGTTGGGACGCTAGGGTTAGGGGAAAAAGAAATGTGATTCGATTTTGCAGTTTGGTATTTAGAGAAATTCAATATATATGATTATTTGGGAAGGGTAGGTAAGTATGTTGCTGGGGTATTTTATATAAAATCTCCTATAAACTTATAAAATTAATATTTTTTAACCTGGACAGGAATGTATTTAATATAAGTAATTTTAATATTTAATTTTGCATCATAACCCCTATGAGATGAATTTTCGGGTCCACATCCTTGAATGGCAATGAGTTTACAAAATTACTTAAAAAACAATTTATTATTACATCTGAAATTTGAAATTCGTTTTTTCTGATTTCGTAATATCAACCGACATTGAAATAGCCCAAGGTAGAAGATGAGTAGACGTCCACTAATTATTATTCATATATTTTTCATAACATGATTTTCAATTTTCCAAACATGTTGAATTTGACCATCGATAACGTAAAAACTAACCAATTACCTTAATTTCCTAAATAAATATATGAGAAAAATTAGATCTGTGTTTTGAAATATTATACAAAATGCCTTGTCATTAATTTTTTTTTTTTTTTATTGGTTAAATATAAAAAGAAAAGATTCATATCTCAATGTTTTAAATAAACAAATGATATCAATATATCCAATCCTATAAATATGAGCCACTTTGACATTATTGTGAATAATTGATCGAAAGCGATGGACCAAAATGTGGGTCACTTTGTCCTCGTTCCTTTTTTCACCCAAGGTCATTTGATACCAATGGTCGACTTGGGCTTTGTTATTGCCCAACGTGGTAACAATCGGGTTAGCATCATCATTACTCCATTTAACCTCACCAGACTCCAAACCACTGTCGACTTCATCAATCGTTCCGGTCTTCCCATCGATTTCATCCCATTGCGATTTCCGACGGAGGAGCTTGGTTTACCGAAAGGTTGTGAGAGCGTAGATGTTTTACCGACCGAGAACCATCTTTTAAATTTCCATCAATTTTATAAAGGTCATGCTATGTTGGCCGAACAACTCGAAACTTACATCCGACAGAGGCAGCAAATCAATCCTAGCATTCCGACCATTATAATCACAGATTTCATGAACTCATGGACACGACGGATTTCGGATAAGCTAAGCATTTCTAGGTTTGGCTTCTGTATTGTTAGTTGTTTTACATGGCATCTAAGGGAGTTATTTCAAGAATATGATAACAATAGTGATGGTGATCTTGTTATTTCTGATGTCGATCATCGTATCAAGCTTATACTTCCAAAAGGATTTGTTCTGGGCTCATCACAGGATCAGGAATACATCCGATCGGATATTAAAGATGTAGAAAACAGTGTCCATGGAATTCTTGTCAATACCTTTTATGAGCTGGAACCTATATTCGTCGATAAGTACGCATTCATATAAGTATACAAGTAGATTAGTTCAACTGATTACGGTAACTATTAATTTTTTTTTAAATTAAGATTTATCTCGTAAGTTTTTTTATTAAATGTAATCAATGATATATTATGTGACCTTTGTATATCATCCAGAGATCGACATTTTTATATCTGTACTCTTGTAAAAATATACTCTCTAATGTGTTCAAGTTTCTGTTTTTTTAACTCTAATTTCTAAACCCTTGTGTACGCAGATATAGGAAAATGACAGGAAAAAATGTCTTGCCAATCGGACCACTCTTGTTATGTCACGATTCAAATATGGATAAGGCGATTCGAGGTGCAAGATCCTTGGTAGAGAAAAACAAGATTCTAAAATTCCTAGATTCTATGGACCCAGCATCTGTGGTGTTCTTCGGAGTTGGTAGCATTGTCATATTGTCGATGATTCAGATAAAGGAGATCGGGAAGGGACTTGAGGAAAGTGGATATCCTTTCATCTGGGTGATCAAGTGCTTCAACGACGACATGAGAAATGGAGTCGAAGAATGGTTGAGGAATGATAGGTTGGAGGAGAGAACGAAGACGAGGTCATTTATCATAAGAGGTTGGGCACCACAGTTGATGATAATCTCGCATGCGTCTATCGGAGCTTTATTCACACATTGTGGTTGGAACTCGACCCTCGAGGGTATCTCTGTTGGGATTCCGATGATCGCGTGGCCATTTAGCGAAGACCAGTTTCCTAACATGACTTTCATTACCCAAATTGCTAAGACTTCTATAGGAATTGACATTGATGAAGAGCCTGTCTATTCGCCTAATTACACGGTGAAAAGCGACACCATAACAAAGGCAATTGAAAGAGTGATGAATGGAGGGGAGGAGGGAGTGGAAAGGAGGAAGAGAGCATTAGATTTGAAAGACGCCGCCATAGCTGCGTTCGATGTTGCTGGATCTTCTCACACAAACATGTCGTTTTTCCTTAGACAAATCTTCAACAAGGTTTAACTATCAAGTATTATGATGCATGTGTTATATTTCATTATGAAAGTTGGATTGTTATCCATTGATGTTTTTCATTTATTAAAATAAATATTTTTTTATCATTTTCAATCCCAAAATTAAAAATGAATGATTCATATTCATATATATCATTATAACACAAGAAGTCGATATTTATTAATAAGATCATAGAGTCATAGGCGTGTATAAGATGGTAAATTTGTGTTAATGATTGACACAAATATCATTGGTTGATGATTTTTCATCTGTAAAAAGCCTAGTTGATAAGATCATAGGCTCATAAAAATCGTTGGTGTAAAAGATCGATGTTGAATCTCTTCCATCGAAATGCCTAACAAATATTATTGGTTAATGATATTTTTATCTATAAATAGCTTAGTTAAAAAAATCATAGCCTGACAAAGTCATTGGTGTGTAAAAGATGATGAATCTCTTCCATTGAAATGCATTGGCTGTCTTCGTTTGACACCTATGGATTGAAAAATAAATAGGTTATAAATAAAGCTTTCCTTGCGGATTGGTATGAATATAATCTAAAAAGCGTATATATAAATCCACCCATTCATATAAGATGATAAGTACATGTGCAAGGTCGTTTGATAATGCACGATTATTATATACCCCTACACAATAACGTGAAGTGTTGATACCTTCTGAATATTATAATCTGCAAGGGTACGACCATCCTTAAGTTGCTTCCCAGCAAAGATCAACCTCTTGTCAGAAGAGATACCCTGCATTTCTATTATTTTTTATGAAGTAAAATTTTATTAGAAATGATGCGAGCCTGGACCAGTAGGCCCAGTATTACAATATATTCAATAAAGAATAAAAATATCCCCCTTAACAGGCAAGCACTGACCAGCAGAGGTTGATCTTTGCTGGAAAGCAGCTTGAAGATGGCCGCACGCTCTCAGATTACAACATTCAGAAAGAATCTACCCTTCACTTAGTACTACGCGCGTCTCCGTGGAGGTTTATGAAGTTTTATATAACTTGTTTTAGTATCTATTATGACTTCATTTTTAAAATGTCCATACAAAAGTTTGTCTATTTTACCGATCATTTGTAATTTTGTATATTATTTTTTTCACTTATAAATGAATCACAACAGTAACAATGAAAATGAATTAATTATATAAATTTATTGCAGCTAGTTCTGTCTTAATGTTCTTATATATTATGGGTGAAGGCCAAAATCCGACCAATTCACCCAAGATACAAGTTAAAAGTTAAAACAATGTAAACGTATAATATCTTGATATTAAATTATATAAGATAAATAGATATCAATGTGTATTCACTTTTTTGGAGAACGTATAATTGTAAACTAGGGGGAAATGCTTTATCAGCTCCATTATTTTTTTAAAAGAAATAAGAACGCCATTAAACATTTAGAAGAAATCTAAAATCTTCATTCAACGCTTTATGTCATCAAGGTGCGGACAAATCATCCTTGATAAGATTATGACTAATTTTAAATGTAAGGATCAGTGTATTGTTTTAAATTCATGATGTATGATTATGACTAATTTAAAATTTTTAGTTGATTTTAGGAAATAATTTATTGGTGAATGGAAATGAATGTCAGAAAATATGATGTATTGTTTTAAAAATTCAATGTACTGTTTTAAAAATTCATTTTACTATTTTAATTTTCAAATATACAAAGTAATGAACTAATGATGTACGTATTATGATGTATGATTATGATTTATCAGTAATTTAAAAAAAAAAATTTGATTTTGGAAATAATTGATTGAGGATTATAAAACAATAAACTGTTTTAAATATACAATGTATAAATTATGATATATGATTTATGACTAATTTTAAATTATTTTGGGGAAATAATCGATTGGAGATTTGGAGATTAATATGAGGGACGATCATGAATTATTTTATACATATATCTATCTATCAATAAGTACCTGCAGATTGAAGATGATAAGATAAAGAGTTCTTCTGGAATCTACTCTGGTGGAGTCTTCTCGGCACTCGCAGTCGCTGGGGGGGGGATTCAGTGGAAAACAAGTTTGGGACGCTAGGGTTTGGGAATTTGGAAGAAAAGAAATGTGATTCGTTTATGCTGTTTGGTATTTGGGGAAATTCAATATATATGAATTATTTAGGAGGGGGGTTAGTGGGTTACTGGGTTGGGTTAATTACTTCTACTAGTAAATTTTTAAAGGGCGATTTTATATAAAATCACCTATAAACTTATAAAATTTATATTTTTTAACCCGTACAAGAATGTATTCAATAATAGTAATTTTAATTTTTGTTTTGCATCAAAACCCCTATGAGATGAATTTTCGGGTCCACGTTCTTGAATGGCAATGATTTTTCAAAATTACTTAAAAAACAATTCAGTATTACAAATTTACAACTGAAATTTGAAATTCGTTTTTTCTGTTTTCGAATATCAACCGACATTGAAAGTAGCACAAGGTAGACGATGAGGAGACGTTCATTAACTATTATTCATATATTTTTCATAACATGATTTTCAATTTTCGATACATGTTGAATTTGACCGTTGATAAGTACTTAACTAACTAATTAACTAACCAATTACCTTAATTTTCTATATAAACTGATCGAATACGGTACAAATCTCATTGTTTTAAATAAACAACTGAGATCAATATATCCAATCCTATAAATATGAGCCATTTTGACATTATTGTGAATAATTAATCGAAAGGGATGGACCAAGATGTGGGTCACTTTGTCCTCGTTCCTTTTTTCGCCCAAGGTCATTTGATACCAATGGTAGACTTGGGCATTGTTATTGCCCAACGTGGTAACAATCAGGTTAGCATCATCATTACTCCATTCAACCTCACCAGACTCCAAACCACTGTCGACTTCATCAATCGTTCCGGTCTTCCCATCGATTTCATCCCACTGCGATTTCCGACGGAGGAGCTTGGTTTACCGAAAGGTTGTGAGAGCGTAGATGTTCTACCGACCGAGAACCTACTTTTAAATTTCCATCAATTTTATAAAGGTCATGCTATGTTGGCCGAACAACTCGAAGCTTACATCCGACAGAGGCAGCAAAACAATCCTAGCATTCCGACCATTATAATCACAGATTTCATGAACTCATGGACACGACGGATTTCGGATAAGCTCAACATTTCTAGGTTTGGCTTCTGTATTGTCAGTTGCTTTACATGGCATCTCAGGGAGATATTTCAACAATATGATCACAATAGTGATAGTGATCTTGTTGTTCCTGATGTCGATCATCGTATCAAGCTTATACTTCCAAAAGGATTTGTTCTGGGCTCATCACAGGATCAGGAATACATCCGATCGGATATTAAAGATTTAGAAAACAGTGTCGATGGAATTCTTGTCAACACCTTTTATGAATTGGAACCTATATTCGTCGAAAAGTACGTAATCATATGAGTATTCAAGTAGATTAGTTCAACTGATTACGGTAACTTTTTTTTTTTTAAGGTTTAGTATTTTTCTCGTAAGTATTTTTATTAAATGTAATCAATGATATATTATGTAACGATTTTATATCAGATAGACATTTTTATATTTTTCAAAAATGTACTCTCTCATGTGTTCATGTTTCTGTTTTGTTTAAACTTTATATTCTAAACCCTTATGTACGCAGATATAGGAAAATGATAGGAAAAAATGTATGGCCAATCGGACCACTCTCGTTATGCCACGATTCAAATATGGATAAGGCGATTCGAGGTGCAAGATCCTTGTTAGAGGAAAACAAGATTCTAAAATTTCTAGATTCTATGGATCCAGCATCTGTGGTGTTCTTCGGAGTTGGTAGCCTTGTCATATTGTCGATGATTCAGATAAAGGAGATCGGGAAGGGACTTGAGGAAAGTGGATGTCCTTTCATCTGGGTGATCAAGTGTTTCAACGACGACATGAGAAATGGAGTCGAAGAATGGTTGAGGAAGGATGGGTTGGAAGAGAGGACGAAAACAAGGTCAGTTATCATACGAGGTTGGGCACCACAGTTAATGATAATCTCGCATGCGTCTATTGGAGCTTTATTCACACATTGTGGTGGAAACTCAACCCTCGAGGGTATCACTGCTGGGATTCCGATGATCGCATGGCCATTTAAAGAAGACCAGTTTCTTAACATGACTTTCATAACACAAATTGCTAAGACTGCTATAGGAATTGACATTGATGAAGAGCCTGTCTATTCGCCTAATTACACGGTGAAAAGCGACACCATAACAAAGGCAATTGAAAGAGTGATGAATGGAGGGGAGGAGGGAGAGGAAAGGAGGAAGAGAGCATTAGATTTGAAAGACGCCGCCAAAGCAACGTTTGACGTTGCTGGATCTTCTCATACAAACATGTCGCTTTTCCTTAGACAAATCTTCAACAAGGTTTAACTATCAAGTGTTATGATGCATGGTGTTATATTTCATTATGACCATTGGATTGTTATCCAATGATGTATTTCATTTAATAAAATAAATAATTTTTTATCATTTTCAAATGAGAAAAATAAATGGTTTCAATTATTTTAAGTTTTTAACACAAGAAGTCGACTTTATTAATTATTCTTGAAAAACCTTAGTAGGGTTTGCGAAAAAAAACGAGAGGGAGAGGAAACGTTGGAGAAGAGGAAAGAGTTTGAAGAAGTCGAAGGGTCAAAAGTCGTGACCCTCTTCTCCCTTTTATATTAAATCATATAATGTTACATGGGCTGACCCATTCATTCAAGTAGCCAATCCTTTTAACCCAATATTACAACATGTTAATTAAGTCTAAGTCAAACTAAATCCGATAATCACACTGAATTGGTCTTGGTTTAGTCGTCAGGGTTGGAGCTACAATATGAGGATCTCCTTCCCTTGGTCGACTCCAATTCTATTATACCCGCAAAAGCCAACTAATTTTAACAATTCTACATTTTTTTATATTAAATTTAAAGTCTTAAAACTTAAAATTGATGATACCCCAAGTATTGGACCTGGGCCTCATCCAGTAAAACTATAAATAACGTACCAATAGCTATTTTACCCACGTCCAAATAGTCAATCTCATCATGCTAACTTTGGTGCTCGTCAGCCCAAAGTTGATAGTAGTTTATCAAGGATTCAACAGCCCACCGGCTCGGGTGACCCAAGATCAGGTCATCAGACCAGCCAGGTCAACCCAACAAGCTTTATCGATCTAAGTCCATGGTCCAACCCGGACGAGTGCCAATTGTTATTTTCCTCATTTTCTTCACCGAAAGCTGCCATCCTTTTCTTTTTTCTTTTTTTTTTTTTTTTTTTTTTTTAAGCAATTAAAAAGCTGCCATCCTTGATCAAAGTGCAAGTCGATGTTCGCCGAAGAAGCCAGGGGTGCATCCGGGAGCAAGGGAGGGCAATTGCCACCCCTTAAAAGTTGGAAAAAATCGAAGATTAATATGTAATAAAAAAAACTATAGGATGTTAAATGTAATTTTAACAATATATTAATATTTTTTAAAAATTAATATACTCTCTACCCTTTCCTCCTCTCACGTTTCACAAATCTCCCCTGTTCTCCCCCAAATTCATAATCTTCTCCGGGAATCTCTTCTTAGATTCTTCAGTTCTCTCTGGTATTCATTTGTTGAATTGTTGATCTTGTTTCTACATATTATTTGGGTGAAAAGAAGATCATAAGAATGTTTGATCCTGTTTAATATTTATCGGTAATGGATTTTATCGATGTTTGATCCTGTTTTATATTTTACGATGGTGAATTGGTGATATAAACTAATTCTATAACTAATCTAGATTTAATAAACTAACTAATTGTAGTTGGATTTAATAAACTAACTAATATACGTTTTGGACTTTTGGGTCTGGCATGTTGCTAGTTAGCCCATCTCTTATTTAATGATTTTACTGAAACTATTGCATTTTGATCCCTGGATTTTTATAAATTTAAAAATAAAATATTTATTATTTTTAAAATATTTTTAGACTTTTAGAGTAATTATTCCTTTAATAAGAATTAGGATCAGAGCCTCATTGACTCATAGGTGGTGTGTAAAAGTCTAGTTGATAAGATCATAACCTCATAAAAGTCATTGGTGTGTAAAAGAGGTGAATTCTTCCATTGAAATGTTTTGGCTGTCTTAGTTTGACATCTAAAGATTGAAAAATAAATACATTATAAATTAAGATTTTTCTTGCAGATTGATATGAATAGAATCTAATACACACAATTACCGTGAACGAAGGAAGGAAGAGTTTGCACACAATTACATAAATGAATTCAAAAGGAAATAGCCGGAGATTATTAGAAACGAAACAATGTCTGGTATCAACATTTATAATGAAATCGCAATACACATATGCACTGCAAATAAGAACCAAAACACACTGAGAAATATTATGACAACCATCGTCATCATTCATTATAGTAAAAGAAACATAGAAGCAAATCATTCAGATAATACAACCAACTTATTTACTTATCCATAGTCTTAAAGAAACAAACGAAGCACGAACAACACATCAGAACCCACCACGAAGACGGAGGACCAAATGAAGAGTAGATTCCTTTTGGATGTTGTAATCTGCAAGGGTCCGACCATCCTCCAACTGCTTTCCGGCAAAGATCAACCTCTGCTGGTCGGGAGGGATTCCCTCCTTGTCTTGGATCTTCGCTTTCACATTATCAATTGTGTCCGAAGACTCAACCTCCAGTGTGATAGTCTTGCCAGTCAGAGTCTTTACGAAGATCTGCATCCCTCCTCTCAAACGAAGAACAAGATGAAGTGTGGATTCCTTTTGGATGTTGTAATCTGCAAGGGTCCGACCATCCTCCAACTGCTTCCCAGCAAAGATCAACCTCTGCTGGTCGGGAGGAATTCCCTCCTTGTCTTGAATCTTCGCCTTCACATTGTCAATTGTGTCCGATGACTCCACCTCTAAAGTGATGGTCTTACCAGTCAGAGTCTTTACGAAGATCTGCATCCCTCCTCTCAAACGAAGAACAAGATGAAGTGTGGATTCCTTCTGGATATTATAATCAGCAAGGGTACGACCATCCTCCAACTGCTTCCCGGCAAAAATCAACCTCTGCTGGTCAGGAGGGATTCCCTCCTTGTCTTGAATCTTCGCCTTCACATTGTCAATTGTGTCCGATGACTCCACCTCTAAAGTGATGGTCTTACCAGTCAGAGTCTTTACGAAGATCTGCATCCCTCCTCTCAAACGAAGAACAAGATGTAGAGTAGATTCCTTTTGGATGTTGTAATCTGCAAGTGTACGACCATCCTCCAACTGCTTCCCGGCAAAGATCAACCTCTGCTGGTCAGGAGGGATTCCCTCCTTGTCTTGGATCTTAGCTTTCACATTATCAATTGTGTCCGAAGACTCCACCTCTAAAGTGATGGTCTTACCGGTGAGAGTTTTCACAAAGATCTGCATCTGAAGAACAAAAACATTATATCAAATCACTAATCATTATGACACAATCTTGTAAAAATTAAATCAATTAAACAAACAAATAAACAAAATAAAATCGAAAGGATACGATTTTTTTTAAAGAATAAAACTAAAAAAAGAGAAATCTAAAATAGATGAGAAATGAATACAGATCTAAAAAAAGAATGAACTCCTGCAAAATTCTTTAGTAATTTATTTTTTGACATAAACAAATAGATACAAAACGAACAGATCGGACTATAGAATACTCTATACTTGAGATATCGGTATAAATTATTTTCTTAAGAGATACGAACCATAGAAGAATATCAGATCTAAATATAAAGTGAAAAAAACAACGAAACAGAAACCCGTTGAATATAAAAACCGATTCCTATTACTAAAAAACAAGATCCACTGCAAAAAAAGAAGAAAAAGAAGAAAAAGAAGAAAAAGAAGAAAAAGAAGAAAAAGAAGAAAAAGAAGAAACTAAGAGTAGATGAAACAGACGAACATCGACAGAACAGAATCGAGAGATCAAGAAGAACGAGAAGAGGGAGATAAACAAGAAGATGAAGAAGAACAAGAAGATGGAGAAGAACAAGAAGATGGAGAAGAAGATCAAGTACCTTATCTTAAGAACGCTTGCTGCGAAGATTATTGAAACAGAAATCTTGTTTTTTCCGCCTTAGAAAGTTTTACAACCACTAGCTATGTGAGGAAAGTGTGAAGCGGGGGTCTGTTATTTATAGCGTTAAATAACGCGTGAGAGGAAAGCAAGAGTCATCTTCTTTTCTTAGTCGGTAGGGCGAGGTTAGCCATTAACCCAATTAACCCATAAACAAAGAAACGTAGTCTAGAAAAATCTAGAATATTCTTAGATTATTGGGCTCGACATTCACCAAACCTAATTATCTTGTAATTAGACAGTCTTAATTATTGATTTGGAATTGGTATTAGAATTATTTAATATAACATAAATAAAAAAGAATATATCGATTAAACGGTTCATTAAAAAATTAAATAAAGTATACAAATCTAACCTCACCGCGCACGTCTGAATTTATTTTTTGTATTTTGTATTTTTAGAAGATGTGAAAAAATTAGGTCAAACCTAATTATTGTATTTAACCTAATTTAAATATCTACAATGTATCTAGCGTGAAGACATGAACAAAGCGAAATTGACAGCGCAACCTACAATGCCACTTGCCTTGCCCGTCGCTTTAATATTATTTAATGTGTATTTGAATAAAGGACGGCTAGTCTTAGTTGGCTACATACCATCACAATTCAATTCATAAACGCTAAAAATCCAAAATCACTCTCATGCTATAAAGCCAAAAAGATTCTCACAAACGCTAAGAATTGCTTATCGTTCGAATTCGATGAAAAGAATCTCCATTCCTAAAACACAACCTAACCGGTAACCACCATTCATCAATTGCTTATCTTAGGTGCAATGGACATATGAACCATCATATATATTTGTTGAGATTGAAGAACTAGTGTCTTAGGTGGAACAACAACCACATGTTCTTCTGAAGATATAACTAATTAAATAAATAAAGAATCATCAGATAAGTTCAAATGTTCAATGGACACAAAATAATAAAAATATTGATATTTTCAAAATATAACATCAGAAAATCTACACAAATCATTGATTTAAGTTGTGGTTTTTCTTCAAGGATTTTACATGATAAGAAATGTATTACCATATTTTACTAGGTCATCTTTATACTAAGAAACCTGACCAAACACATCTTTCTTGGTGTATCGCTTATCCCAAGACCATGGGACATCTAAAAAAATGAGAAACATAGGTACAATCATACAATCAGAATTTCAAAAACATGGTCATATCAAAATTATTTTAAGATAAAATTTGATTAAAATAAATCCGACCTTCGTTTGTATATGGTTGTGGAGGGAGTTCATATGGTACAGGCAATGAGATTGCTTCAGATGAAGGATCAGATATTTCACTCCCTTGGTTAAAGAGAGTTGTGAGTTTTATTTTACGTCCTTGCTTGTTTGCCGATAGATCATGTTCGACCTAATGAAAAAAGTAGGCTGTAAATATCATGCATAATGATTTGATAAAGGAAGAAGAATAAAACCAGTCCAGATAATTAGAATCATCACTGAGGTAAAGTTAAGCACCATTTCACCATCATAATTCTCAGTACAAGAGAAGACTGGCCCAGGGTTATGGATTATTGATGAAAGAAATAGGATACCCAACTAGCAATAAGAGATGACATACAAATAAACTTGGAATCAGAATCTAAGTTAAAAAATAACAAATCATCAAAATATGCAAGGAGAAGTTTGCAAAATGAAGATAAACAATGTTAGAGAACTAGAGATAAATAACACTACATTTTATTTGCAAAAGGTGATTTTTGAAATTTCCATTAAGAAACAGCTAAGATAACAAAGTAATTTATTACGACAACAAAGCTCGAAGGCTACTTATACCGCTCTATATATATACAACAATTATATTAGTAGCATAAATTAACAAATTAAAGAGAGCTGTCAAGGAATCAATGAAGTATGGCAGAGCTGTTCTTTATAAACTTCAGGGTTGAAAATGACCCCGGTATCAGCCAAGATCCTGTCTTCTGAATCTTGATCATTGGCCAGCCAAAAACTTCATGATCATAAATTCTTGAACATCTCTACCTCCAAATATGTCATGCAGCTAGCTAATTTTAAACAGCAATCAGTGCCCAAAAAGCAGATTTCTTGGAAAATAGTCTCTCAATGTTCAAAAACACTTATAGATACCACACAATCTACCAAAATAGGGCATCCCTGACAGCTAGATAGACCTTAGTGAGTAGTTTTCTTCCAAAGTCCCAATGATGCAAGTTTGTTGATACCTTTGATTATTGGATTGCCTGACAAGTGAGGAATCTTTTCCAATGTTTACAAATACCGCTAATAGCACGTTATCTTTGTAATGTGCTGGAAGCACGTCTAGCAGTCTAATATCTATAAATGAAAAAAAAAATTAATATTTACTTTTCTCTCTCCAAATTCTAATGAATGGCTGATAAATAATAATAATATAGATTTTTCATAGTTTAAAAAAGCGAAAAGCGCTTCCACTTTTCAGAAAGAGCTTTTTCGCTTTGGGAGCTTTAAGCGCGTTTTAAAGCGCTAGGGTATTTTAGTAATATCCTGTAAAAATACATATAATCCTATATAAATAGATTTTTTGATGTATGCATGATCAATCCTCAATAGCGCAATCATTAGGGAACGATCGCGATTTTGAAGAGTAGAGGACTGCTCGCGATCGCGATTTGAAGGACTGCTCGTGAGGGTTTCTGCTCACGTTCACCAGAAAGATGGATTTCCTAGCGGGGGTTTCTGCTCGCGATCTCTGGAGGGTTCTGCTCGCGAGGTTTATTGAGGGAGGGTCTGCTCACGTTCTGGAGGGTCTACTCGCATTCTGGAGGGCCTTCCTGTCTTCCTATCTGGCTCTTTTTTTGTTCACCATACGTTGTGGAACTGAACTGACCGCGTTCTGGAATTAATCTTTCGCGTTCATGTCTGCCATTTTTCTGCTATTTGTCATCGCGATTGGGAGGTCTCCCAGTAAAGTGACAAGGTTTAGGAGGGAGCTGTTAGAGAGCCACCACAGATTTCTCCGACGAGGCTCATCTGGCCGGAGAACCACCCCACAGTCTCTTTGCTCCTGGCCAATGCAGAACACCAGACTGATTGCATAGAAACAAAATTTTTAGCTACTCGATCATCCATTGAGTGGTTTTTCCCGGAGAAAGATGCCATAGAGCACACCAAAAAAATGATAAGAGGCCATCGAGCCCACCCGGGTTTTTTCTCCACTCAATAGATAAGACCTCCCTCGAGTAGTTGAGAAAAAGTTTCTTTGCAAACTAAATGGTGTTCTGAATTAGCAAGGAAATCTGAGTTCTTGTGTAGCATTTCTAGAGAGGAAGAACCACCAAGATAGTGGTAAAGAGAAGTATGTCAAGGGAAGCGGCAGCAGAGGTCTGGAGGCAGTTTAGAGATAAGGAAGCAGAGCGTGAAAGGCAGAGAAATACAACAGATCAAGGTTGGAGAAGGAAGGATGTTGATACACACAACAAACAAAGGCAGAGCAATTACAGAGGATTCAGAAGAGGGGAGGGGAGATGAGAGCCGGAGGTAGGGACTTCCTTACTGAGAGAGAGAGGTGTTCTGGAGGCAATTTTACGAGAAGCATAAAAATTCTGCCCGAACAAATCAAAGGGTAGGTGGACTTGCGAGCAATTTTAAAAATCAGATCAGACTCGGGTATATTGATAAATGGAAACTGTCCAATCCGGAGTTGGGAAATCTCAGAGGCTTAGAACAGGTTGCCCCAGGTGACATTACTCGTCCAGATGTGGCCATCCTTAGGGCAGCACAGATCGAACCCCCCAAATATGGGGAAAAATTACAACTCACTATGAGAATTATAGGAGACACTCCTAACTTCAAAAGATTAGCCAATTTTGCCAAATTCAAATGGAATGTAGAGGAACAGATTCAAATAGTGAAGTTCAAAGAATAAACATTCACGATATCTTTCAGAGAGATCTCAGATTACCTTAAATCTTGTGACAGGAAATACGATCAACTAGGCGACACCTCAATTCTTATCAGTAAGGAACTGCCGGGGAAGGTCTATGCTGAAGCTTATGATATGATACCACAATGGGCAATTATAGAAGGTCTAATAGCCGGTATGTACTCCAAGGAGGCGGTGAATATAATAGCAAGTACTCTCGGGAAGCCTTTCCATGGTGAATACTTTGAGACGTACAAGTATCGAAACTCTTTAAAGATATGTTTCATGGCGGATACAAGCTTTAAATATCAGACGTCGATCAAAGTTGAGATCGAGGAGGAAGGCTGTAGGAGAATTGTATGGCTAAAGGTACACTATAGATCCAAACCAAAAAGATGTACCAAGTGTGGTCTACCTGGCTGTCGCCCTGGATTTCACAACGAGAACGAGTCAGAACAGAATAAGAACCAGGAATCAGGGATCAACACGAACGGAAGCCTACAGGAAGCCAACCAGTTAATCAACCATCTGCGACGCTCAATCTCGGAGATATTGGAGACGCCGGAAGTCAGACACAGGTTGTCGAGAACCGCACCCCACAACACATCGTTGAAGCTGCAGTTCCGAATCAGTACCAGTTGGAGCAACTCATCAACACTTTGAAGTTACCAGACGCGTCAGTGCAGTAGGACCTGGCTACTGGCCCAGGGGCAGGTAAGTCTCTAGTGGTTCCTTCTAGGGCAGATGCTTCGGCTTCTTTGCAGGTGTGGACTCTGAGTACTCACATAAATTTAATTCCCTCTGCTAACAATATTACCCCACAGAACAGTATGCATGCTTTAGAGGAAATTCCTCTAATAAATAGGCTTCCTTGGGATAAGAACCTTACCCATCTGATAAATCCGGTTACTACCCCCAATGCCTTAAAGGACAGTCTGGTTAACCAAAGGAACTACCTGAACCATAAGGACCAATCTGCCAACCGAAATCACAATGACCCTAATAGTCACCCAAACAACAGTCTGCCTTATTCCAACTTTTGGAACCTATTAATGCATAAAAGCTCGGGGGACTTTGATGACGAGGTCTCTCCAACCTACAGGAGTACTAGGGTAGCGGACGAAGAACGAGTCTCTCTCCATAGTTGGGAGGACAAAGCTGCCTCTAAAAAAGCAATATCTGAGAGTGAGGAAATAATTCAGGACAAAGGAAAAACAGTTGAACCCCCCAACCAAAACACTCTGACGGACTGTGAGCCCAAGGAAAATATTAAAGCCCAAACTGCTATAGACAGACCTAGGGTAATATTTAACGGTGAACTAAATGTAGGAAGAAGAGGTAGACGTAGACCTAAGAAAAATGGGACCCAAGATCCAACTAAGGGCCTAAATCAAAAGAATTACACAACTAAAAGGGGATAGACCTCCCTCCTACAATATTTAGAACTGTGCTCAACAAACTCCTAATGATCAGGGCGGTTACCCCTAAAAATCCAGCCCTAAGTAGAGAAGCTAGAATAAGAAAGAGAAGGTTGTACATGGGATATGCCACCTCCTCGAATGCTTCATCGAGCAAAAAATCTTCCCCAATTGCAGAGGTGGCAAAGGCCACCCGGGCAATTAACTAGTCTAAATCATCCCATCACCGCCAGGTCATTAGTCTCAGACAATGGTGCTAATGACCTGGAATGTTAGAGGGCTTAACTCCCCTCTAATCCAAATGAAGTAAAAAATGAGATGCTTAAAAAGAACTTAAACATAGTAGCGCTACTAGAAACTAGAGTTAAAAGTTAAAACCAAACAATTCCAAACAGTAAGGGACAATTTTTCGGAGGAGGTAATTTCAAACAACATCCCACAAGACCCAGAATATTCAGACTCAATCTGGATTCTATGGAAAAAAGACCAATGGAAGGTGGTGCCAATCTTGTTGGATAGGCAGATACTTCATGCTAGGGTATACAACGAGGGTGGATTGGTGTTCTTTGTCTCAGTAGTATATGCAAACAACACAAGGGAAGCTAGGAGACCGCTGTGGAACACAATTAAGAACATCCAACCTAATATCATCTCCCACCCATGGTTAGTGTTGGGTGATTTCAATGAAATAAGAACTCCAGAGGAAAGGAGAGGACCAGGGGCCAAGGTTTATGCTTATGGAGGGCCTGCTGAATTCATTGAAGCTACCGACCTAGCAGAGTTAATCGAGGTCCCCTCAATAGGGGGGAATTTACATGGAATAATAAGCAGGCAGGGGACAGGCTTGTACAATCTAGACTGGACAGAGCATTCTCGAATCAAGATTGGATTTCGCTCTTTCCAGAGGTAAGGGTAGAGTTTTGGAATGGCTCGCATAGTGACCATGCTGCAATGCTTATCTCAATTGCGCAAATAGCACAGAAACCAAAACCTTTCAGATTGTTCGATTCATAGTTGAAGGAGCAAGAGTTCCTCGATCTATCCAGAAGAGGACTAGCTAAACCAATCTGCGGCAATGGGCTATATTGCCTACAACAGAAATTAAAAGAGGTCAAATTACTCACAAAGAAATGGGCGACGGCCAAGGGTAGTGATGCAAAACAGATCACAACCACTAGGGAGGAACTCGATTCCTTAATGAAGCAACTAAACACTAGCCCAATAGCCCCTTCTATCCAAGAAGAGGTCAAAAAGAAGCAGGAGGAGTTAGTCAATAAACTCAAAATAGAAGAGGCTAACAAAAAACAAAGGAATAAGGTCAGCTGGCTTAGATTAGGAGACTCAAACACTAAGTTCTTTAGTCTTGCTACAAAGATAAGGAAGGCAAAGAACTCAACTCTAAAATTAATAAATGGAGAGGGTAGGGTAATCATCTCAAGAGCCCAATTAGAAAAAAAGAGTATGGATTACTTTAAGGATATCTACAAGAGTTCTCCCTTCCCAGATATACCATCTCCCGTTATTTTCCCTAGGATTTTATCTCAAAATATGAATATATGGTTGACTCAACAACCCACAGAAGAGAAAGTTAAATCCACCTTGTTTGGCCAATCTCTTGTATCAACTTAATTTACAAACTTCTCACTAAAATCTTGGCTGACAGAATCTCCAAGGTCTCTTCTGAGTTAATATCCCCTCACCAAACAACTTTCATAGCGGGAAGAAACATCTCAAATAACACCATCTTGACAGACGGGATGGTACATGGCTTCGAGAGAATTAGAACCCCCAAAAGATGTTGTCTAAGTATAGATCTCAAAAAGGCTTTCGATACAGTGAAATGGCAAGCGATCACACACACCCTAGACGCAATGGGATTCAGTCCTCTGTTGTGCAAATTGGTACATAACCGTATATCCACAGCCTCCTTCTCGGTACTGGTGGAGGGATCCCCTGCTCCCCCCTTCACTAACTTTAGAAGAATCAGGCAGGGGAACCCATTGTATCCTATTTTATTCGACCTAGTAATGGATAATCTTAGCAGACTAATAGAGAAAGAGATCAAAGATAAAAGGATGGATACTTATATTGTGAATGAAGCGGTTTCCATCTCGCATCTCATCTACGCAGATGATGTGTTGATCTTCTCAAAGGCAAATCCCAAGTCTCTATAAACAATCAAGAAAATCCTAGAGACTTTTTCCAAATTCTCAGGCCTCGAAATTAATCAGAAGAAGAGCTCAGCATCCTACTCAAAAGTATGCATGAATGATCATTATCTGCATAACATTCTTAATTTCCCAACTAAATCTCTTCCTATCAACTATCTTGGTCTCCCATGTTGGAAACTCACGCGACATGTTGGAAGTTGATAAATCCAATAGAAAAAATGTTAGCCAGATGGAAAGGGAGATGCCTGTCTTACGCAGACAGAACCCAATTAGTAAATTGGGTCTTACAAGGTATGTTTCAATACTGGGCAAACGGAACCACACTGCCATGCATAGTTATTAAAAAGATTCAGAGCCTAGCTTACAACTTCATTTGAGACGGGAGAAGAGGGGCTAGTTGAGAAAAAATGGCACTCCCAAAAAGCAAAGGTGGAATAGGGATCAGGGATTTCTTTGCAACTAATGTTGTAACTTTGGTTAAAAGAACAGAGAGGATGTGGAGGCCTAATAACTCCATACTAGCAGACTGGATAAAAATTAGGTACATCAAAGGAAGAAGCATTGGGGAAATAGAGTGTAGGCCTACTCTGGACTCTCACATGTGAAAAACTATACTAGCTAATAAGGAAAAAATAGGGAAATGTATAAACTGCTTGAGTAACTATAGGGTCATACAAATTGCCCCCTCCAAGCACTCAGAAACATCAAGGCCCAAAGGCATCTTACAAGAGAGATAAATCTAGGGATTTGGGCCAATAAGCCTCTCAAATTCTCCATGCTGTTGTGGAAAATTAAGGTCAAGAGTCTGAACACTTTAACTAGACTAAAAGCTAGGGACTCAACATAAATACGTCCTGCCCACTATGTGGAAATGAGGAAGAAACATTACAACACCTATACTTTAACTGTCATTACACTAGATCTCTATTGCTAGAGACCACTAGCTGTCTTAACAATGTTGTTTGGACACTTAGTGGGCAAAATCCCCCATCTCCCGCAATAGATATCAGGATAGGGGATATTATAAAAACAATACAAAAATTCACCCACAAGTCCAGTTGTTGGGGGGTACACTGGACTATGCTAGCATCCCTTTCCTGGCACATATGGTGTAAAAGGAATAGGAGATTAAAACAACACACCCTAAAGCCCCCAGAAATTGTCAGCAGGGAAATTATAAAGAATGTGAGCATTGCATATGATTCTACATCCTATAAGAAGCACAATCTTTCACAGATTGAAATACAAGCTATACGCTCATGGGAGTCCAACCTCTTGAGGCTTCAGTCCTTGGCCAGTTAGTCAGGGTCATAGCTGTATAAGAGATAGACAATATTTTTACATTCACTGTACTTGCATTTCTCTATATTCTGCCCAACCTCTTTTTCAGTAATGAAAGTTTTATTTCTAAAAAAAAAATCCTATATAAATACATATAAAACCTATAGAAAATTAAAAATATCTTATAAAAGTATAAAATCACATGTAATAGAACATTAAAGATTTAATTCATACAACTAAAATTAAGTTGGATTTAATCGTAGTTGGATTTAATTTTTAATTTAAGTTAGACTAAAGGGGTAGAATAGGCAAAAAAAGTATATTAGGTGATTTTTTATTAAAGAATAAGTGTAATTGGGTAATTGGATGGATCTTTACCCGAACCCGCTCGATTACCCGCTCTAAAAAAAGCGCTCCTCCAAGAGAGCTTTGGAGCTTTAGCGTGCTTTAAGCGCTCTTAAAGCGGCGCTTTCAAAACTATAAGATTTTTAGCATTAATTTTTTCCTACAAAAGATATTTTTAACCGACTTATGCAGTTACAGGCCAATGACTATTAAATATTATTTATATCATAGTTCAAAAAGCTATAAAGCGCTCAGCTTTTCCATTGAGCGTTTTTTCAGCTTTGAGCGCTTAAAGCTGAAAAAGCGATAATGGCATTTTTGTAAATAAAGGTAATTTTTTTTTAAATTGCATATATACCCCCTGTTTATATATATATTTTTTAAACCTGTAAATATATGATAAAACATAAAATATATATAAACCTGTAAATATTCAAGACATCATCCAAGTTATTTGAAAAACATTTACAAGTCATATAACCTAATCATCTAGACGAGCACCAATATCTATATTATCTCTAAAAATTTCTTCCATTTCATTCATGCAATGATGAAATTGGGATTCAGTTCCCATATCTCTAAATGCAGTTCTCTGTCTCTGATATGAATATCCACGGGTTTGCCCACTCCTTGTAGACGGTCCCGGTTGTTTAGCAGCACCTGAAGCTTCCTCCACTTGCGCCCATGTTAGTCCATCTGCCTCAGTGTAGACGAACTCGTCGCATGCCCCTTCGATGCCTGTCAGCCACTCACTATTGAAGTTCATTGTATCGACTCTTATTGGATCGTACTTGGTAGATGTTTCCAATTCCATGAGTCGGTGTCGTTCAGTACGGTCATTTAATTTTCGGTTGTACGTTATGTACACCAAACGATCCAATCTTTTTGTATTCAATCGATTCCTTTTCCTCGAATGTATCTGTAAATGGTAAGTTAGGGTTAGGGTAATGATCTAATAACTTGTTCAAATGACAAGTGAGGTCTTACATGTTCAAATAAGCTCCAATTTCTCACAACTTGAAGCAGAGGCACACAAAGCCAAGAATTCGCATTGCATATTTTTGTAATTGTATGGTGGAAGTTCCATAAGCATCCCACCACAATACTGCAAAGAAAATCGTCACTTGTCAAAAATGAGTAATTTTCAAACAAAAGATAAAAGTTTTCGATTGGTTACTTGGTTAGCAGGTGTCAACTCCCAATTGAGCAGTTGCCAAACCAAATCTTCCACCTTTACTCTTGTACAAGCGACTTCATCGTCAACGATCATCTTCTGCATGCAATCTTGAAAAGCTTCATCGTACGACGCAATGTCTTCAGCAGAGCAAGAACTACAATCGATAGAGAATGAATTTATTGATAGGGAACTCATAACTATCGCTAATGAATGAAAATTTCATTACCTTCTTATCTTGTAGTCAACTCCTGGATTGAGGAATGCTGCTGCTTTGAATAATGGAGACTGAAAGTGCTTGGCCCAACGAGTTTCTAATATTTTAAAAATTGGCAAATAGTCACGTTCAATGTTCTGGAAGTTTGCCTTTATTGCATCCTTTGCCTTTAGAAATGCGGCCGCTAGACCATCTCCCTTCCTCACCCACGGACGCCAATTAAATGTCCTCAGAACTTCACATTGTTCGTCCAAGCTCTTCAATGTAAGGTACGAGGTGGCAAATCTAGTGACCCCCGACCTAACCAATTCTTTTCCATTAAAAGTTTTCCCGCACGAACATAGTTTAAAGCGTTATCCGTGCAAATCTGAAAATTTCAAATTGTTTCAAATTAAAGAAATGAAAGATGGAGATGAACTCAATAATTAAGTACCTGCACGACGTGCTGAGGCCCAATTATTTTCATTGCATTCTCAAGGCCGTCTGCAATGAACTCAGTCATTTTATCTTGGCTAGATGCGTCGATTGAATGCAAGTAGAAGGTTCCCGCAACAGAATTTACCAAAAAGTTGATATTTCTTCTTCGACGATCCGTCCATCCATCGGACATTAGGGTACAACCACTTTCAAGCCAAGCTTCCTCATGTTTCTTTCTAATGGAATCTATAGACTTCTTTTCTTTGTTCAGTAAAGGCGTTGAAAGACTATATGGAGTTGGTCCTCTATAGTTTCTACCATACCTTCCAATCGCTTCAACCATACACTACAATTAAATAAAACAATTGTAATTGTGTAATTGTATTGATTATTGAAGGGAATGGAAAACTATAATTTTTTTACCTCAAATGATTGACTTAGCACCACATTGAATGCAATTGAGTTGTCGTAGAAGAATTTGGCGACGTAATCGTGTACGTCTTCCTTTTCTTGTTTCTTCAAATGATCCTCCATTGTAGTTTTTTTTTTTTTTGAGTTCGTCGTTCACGAACGATGTTTTCAATAGTTTGTCCTTTTTCTAAACCCAACGATCCGTGTACCTTTACTGAACCCGCGGTGGATGTGGATCCCACTACACTTGATGTCTTTCTTTTCTTCGATTCTTTCGTAGGCAGATCAACGTCAATAATTGGTGTCATTGGCTTCTTCGAGTTCATATGCTCGACTAACTCTCGAAGCACATGGTATGGAACCTTCAAACATTTCGTGACGTTCTTTTTCGCATTTGACATGCCGGTCAAATGCGTCTTCAACCTTGCCACTCCTCCCAGCGACGACGTATTCGTCATTGGACATCGTCGGCCTGTCCAAAAAAAATTTTTTTTTTTTAAATTGGTTGGCCGGATTCCGGCCTGTTTTGACCGGAATCCGGCAAACCTATTTAAAAATGGTCTGAAATCCAACTACATGTTCCTACAGGGCATGAGGTTAAAAATCAAAAAAAAAAATTTAAAAAAATCGAGGATGGCCGGAATCCGGCCATCTTTTTATCCCTTTTCAGACGGTCCACAAGTAAAGAAATTGATGGAAAAGTTGAGGACATTCATACCACTAGTAGACGTGAAAATCGAAGGAGAAAAACTAGGTCAGGCGGCGGCTCTAGGGTTTTGGAAGAAATAAAAGTGAGAGTGATAAAGGAAATTAGGGTTTTATTAAAAGGGTATTGGGTTTATATAGTTAGATAGAAATTGGAGGGGTAAGAAGGGAAATTAAAATAGTTTAAGTTATTTCACATGGGTAATAGGTTGACCCAACCCAATAACCCGACCCGACCCCATAACTAGGAATGGTAGACAGTGACTCGAAACCTAATTTGTCATCTCTAGCGGCCGCATTTCTAAAGGCAAAGGATGCAATAAAGGCAAACTTCCAGAACATTGAACGTGACTATTTGCCAATTTTTAAAATATTAGAAACTCGTTGGGCCAAGCACTTTCAGTCTCCATTATTCAAAGCAGCAACATTCCTCAATCCAGGAGTTTACTACAAGATAAGAAGGTAATGAAATTTTCATTCATTAACGATAGTTATGAGTTCCCTATCAATAAATTCATTCTCTATCGATTGTAGTTCTTGCTCTGCTGAAGACATTGCGTCGTACGATGAAGCTTTTCAAGATTGCATGTAGAAGATGATCGTTGACGATGAAGTCAGAATGAAGGTTATTAATGATAGTCGCTTGTACAAGAGTAAAGGTGGAAGATTTGGTTTGGCAACGGCTCAATTGGGAGTTGACACCTGCGAACCAAGTAACCAATCGAAAACTTTTATCTTTTGTTTGACAATTACTCATTTTTGACAAGTGACGATTTTCTTTATAGTATTTTGGTGGGATGCTAATGGAACTTCCACCATACAATTACAAAAATATGCAATGCGAATCTTGGCTTTGTGTGCCTCTGCTTCAAGTTGTGAGAGAAATTGGATCTTATTTGAACATGTAAGACCTCACTTGTCATTTGAACAAGTTATTAGATCATTATCCAAACCCTAACTTACCATTTACAGATACATTCGAGGAAAAGGAATCGATTGAATACAAAAAGATTGGATCGTTTTGTGTACATAATGTACAACCGAAAATTAAATGATCGTACTGAACGACACCGACTCATGGAATTGGAAACATCTACCAAGTACGATCCAATAAGAGTCGATACAATGAACTTCAATAGTGAGTAGCTGACAGGCATCGAAGGGGCATGCGACGAGTTCGTCTACACTGAGGCAGATGGACTAACATGGGCGCAAGTGGAGGAAGCTTCAGGTGCTGCTGAACAACTGGGACCGTCTACAAGGAGTGGGCAAACCCGTGGATATTCATATCAGAGACAGAGAACTGCATTAAGAGATATGGGAACTGAATCCCAATTTCATCATTGCATGAATGAAATGAAAGAAATTTTTAGAGATAATATAGATATTGGTGCTCGTCTAGATGATTAGGTTATATGACTTGTAAATGTTTTTCAAATAATTTGGATGATGTCTTGAATAATTATAGGTTTATATATATTTTATGTTTTATGATTTTATCATATATTTACAGGTTTAAAAAATATATATATAAACAGGGGGTGTATATGCAATTTTTAAAAAAATTACATTTATTTACAAAAATGCCATTATCGCTTTTTCAGCTTTAAGCGCAGCGCACTAAAGCGCTCAAAGCTGAAAAAGCGGAATCTGAAAAAGATGACCGCTTTATAGCTTTTTGAACTATGGTTTTAATTTGGTAGCCTTACCAATGTTTTTGACTACAGTATTGTTTTAATTTGGTAGCCTTCATTGGCCTTCAAAATGGACTTTACTGGCCTTCGCTGGGCTACATTATTGTTATATAGTTTTAATTTGACAATTTTTTAATTTGGTAGCCTTCACTTTGCCTTCATAATGTTTTTGTCTACAGTATCACCCAATTTACGAATTTCTTTTTTGCTTGTCTTCATATTGAATTTTCTCTAAGAGATTTTGTGGGAATGTAATTTCATATGGTCTGATCTCTATTGATTTATTATTTTTAACTTGTATAGATTAACAACTTTAAGTAGAACACTGGAACCAAGTGTGAATGAAAATTAAAAAAATTTAGAAACAAGGTATAACCATAGATTTAAAAAGAGGAAAGCATTCCCAATTTCCAGGGAGTGCTTTAGCACGCCTTAAGGCAAAAAAAGCGGTAGTGGCATTTTTGTAATTATTTACAATTTTTACAAAAATTGCATATATACCCCTGTATAATTTTTTTCAAATTCTGTAAATATAGAATAGAATATAATATTGCAAAAAAAAAATTGAGGATGGCCAGAATCCGGCAAAACAGGCTGGATTCCGACCATCTTTTTTCTCCCTTTTCAGACGTCTGAAAGTAGGGAAAATGATGTAAAAAATGAGGAAAACCATACCACTACTAGGCGTGCAGTTTGGGGGAGAAAAACGGCAGAAAAAATGAAGCTCCGGCGAGGTCAGCGGCGACTCTGGCGAGGTGAGCTCTAGGGTTTTTTGAAATAGATGTGAAAGAGTGATAAAAGAAATTAGGGTTTTATGATAAGGGCATTGGGTTTATATATTGAGATAGAAAAGGAGGGGTAGGAAGGGAAATAAAAGATTTTTAAGTTCTTTTATATGAATAGTGGATTGACCTAACACGCTAACCCGACCCGACCCACTAAAATAAAGCGCTTTTCAGCTTTAAACGCTTTAAGCAAGCGCTACTTTTAAAACCATGGGTAGAACATAATCCATACCTATCTTAGGGTTGCTCTTCAAGTTAGTAGAGCACTACATCGCGAATCATGATTACAAGACACACGTGTATTTCTGTTTTGTATGGAACAAACAGCGGTAACATCGGACAATAGTGCATCATTAGATCAAATGAGTAAAAAAAACAAAGAAAGAAAAACTATCCGAAGTCTGATCAAATGTGTACTTTCATTTTTTGCACTCTGATTATGTTTTCTACAGCAATAGATTATAGATGAAAGATTGTTTTCAAGCTTCCTATTTTTTTCTACTTGTACTTACCAATTCTTTGTTTTTTCCTCCTTTCTATAGCCTTTCGTGATTGGGCTGGCCTTCCGGATGATGTTCTTATTAATATATTCGTTAAGGTTGAGACAATTGCTGTCATATGCTCGGCACAATTTGTTTGTCGGAAATGACATAAAGTTTCCAAAAAACCGCTGATATTCTAAAAGGTTTCAATCGAGGTGATGGACCTTGAGTTTGATATTCCATTATCTCATGAATTGGTAGAGATTGTAAAAACTGTGATTGATCGAAGTGATGGTTGTTTGAAAGAAATTTATTTTGAAGTTAATTTTATTCAAGAGCATCTGAAATTGATTTCAGAAAGGTACATGCTATCTTTTTGGTTAGTTTTATTTTTGAAATGTTAATTAAGTTTTTTATTGTTTTTCTAACTGAAATTTCATGGCTTATCGATAGTTCAATCTCTATGCATGTACCTAATATAAACTAATTATTACCTGCATTTTCTTTTTCCTTAGGTCACCTTGTCTGAAACGATTAACTATTTATTCCGTACAAGAAGAATTTGAAACAGAGTTAATCGAATCTCGTCACAAGTTTCCATCACTTGAGAAGCTTGGTCTCATTGGTTGCTTTGAATTTACTGACAAAGGAATGCAATCTATTGGTCAAATTAAAAATTTGAAACATTTTACGTTTGGCGGTATTTATTTTGAGGAAAGATCTCAGTCCAACAAACAGGCATATCAGATAGCAAACAATCTGCATGGTTTGCGGAAATTATAAATTTTTAATAATGAGCTTGATCATAATGGTTTGATGGTCATTCTTGATGGTTGCCCCGACCTACAAATCATTTATCTTTGAGATTTCAGATTTTTAAAGTTCGAAGATGATTTGAAAGCTAGATTGGATAAGGTTAAAGTGAAATATTTCGATTTTTGGAAGGGCAAGATTGTTGACGTTGATCCTAATGCTGATTATGTTTATCCAAAAGAGGAAAACCAACAAGTACTCACCTTCTTCATTCTTTTTTTTCCAATATAATATATGTTTATCGTTTTAAAGATTAGTTTCGTTTTTAGTGGTTTCTGTCAAATTTTTTTTCATCTTACTGTTTACAAGCATACGATATATTTTTATCATTTCAAAGATGAATTTCATTCTTGGTCGTTTATTCTCTCGTCGAATCTTCTTTCTCATTCTTATTTTGATAAACATAAATTAGAAATCTTTTGATATCTACCTAAATAACCTAATCCTTATTTTTTCCTCGTTTTAAGATTTACCTAGCCATAACTGAATATTTTCTACAGGTAAGATAAACCTACAGTGCATCGAGTTTATCAATGGATCCCTCCGCGTCGGGTTATTAGTGGTGAGTCGTCTATTTTCTGGATCTCCAGAATCCTTACTCCATTCTGGATTATATGTGTACTTTCATTTTTTGCACTCATATTATGTTTTCTACAGCAATAGATGAAAGATTGTTTTCAAGCTTCCTATTTTTTTCCTCCTTTCTATAGCCTTTCGTGATTGGGCTGGCCTCCCGGATGATGTTCTTATTAATATATTCGTTAAGGCTGAGACAACTGCTGTCATATGCTCGACACAATTTGTTTGTCGAAAATGACATAAAGTTTCCAAAAAACCGCTGATATTCCAAAAGGTTTCAACTTTGAGTTTGATATTCCATTATCTCATAAATTGGTAGAGATTGTAAAAACTGTGATTGATCGAAGTGATGGTTGTTTGGAAGAAATTTATTTTGAAGGTCATGTTAATTTTATTCAAGAGCATCTGAAATTGATTTCAGAAAGGTACATGCATGCTATCTTTTTGGTTAGTTTTATTTTTGAAATGTTGATTAAGTTTTTTATTGTTTTTCTAACGGAAATTTCATGGCTTATTGATCGTTCAATCTCTATGCATGTACCTAACATAAACTAATTATTACTTACATTTTCTTCTTCCTTAGGTCACCTTGTCTGAAACGATTAACTATTAATTCCGTACAAGAAGAATTTGAAACAGAGTTAATCGAATGTTGTCACAAGTTTCCATCACTTGAGAAGCTTGGTCTTGAGAAACTTGGTCTCGTTGGTTGCTTTGAATTTACTGACAAAGGAATGCAATCTATTGGTCAAATTAAAATTTTGAAACATTTTACGTTTGGCAGTATTTATTTTGAGGAAAGATCTCAGTCCAACAAGTAGGCATATCAGATAGCAAACAATCTGCATGGTTTGCGAAAATTAGAAATTTTTAATAATGAGCTTGATCATAATGGTTCGATGGTCATTCTTGACGGTTGCCCCGACTTAAAATTATTTATCTTGAAGATTTCAAATTTTTAAAGTTTGAAGATGATTTGAAAGTTAGGTTTGGATAAGGTTAAAGTGAAATGTTTCGATTTTAGGAAGTACGAGACTGTTGATATTGATACTAATGTTGATTATATTTATCCAACTTTTATTAATTACGATCAACATGATTGGTGGGTTTTGAACTCTGTTTAGCTTTCTTTATTTATTGTATTAAATTCTCAATTTTTGGATTTTATCCATCGTTTTAGTGGAATTATGTTTTAGATTTCATTTTTTGTATTTAATCAACAATTTTTGAATCTAATCTACCATTAAAGTGGTATATTTGTGTTTTATTTTTTTAGTATTTTAGTTAATCTGCTTATTATGTAATTGGTTATGCTATATGTAATCAATTTAAATGCAACTTATGACTTCCATATATGTTTGATTGTTTTTATTGGGGAAATTGAATTTCACAAAAAAATATTGAACATCATTTCGAGAAGGTACTAGTTTTGCACTTTGTATTGCAAAGGTTGTAGTTGTAGAATTAAATTTTGAGCTTGAATCTGGAGAATATGTATCACAACTGCCGGTACTTTTCTTATTATTACTTTTTATTTAGTTCCATTCACTTCCTTAGTTATATAATAGATCAAATTCTTTTAAAAGACGTAATTTTTTATCCATGTTTATTTTTACAGTGCACACTTGGAGGCTGGAGCCATAATAGAAAAGATTGTGCTGGGACAACTATTTGAAAAAAGCAGACATGTTCATTCTTTTCACAGGCATGCTTGCTATTTTGGCCATTCGATCATTAGTTTCTGTTACTTCTAGGGATTTTAGTTGGATGGTACGATTATTTTATCTAACAAATAATCAAATTGGGGGTTTTCTTTGGATATTTTATGAATCAATTTATGATTTTGGTGCGACGTTCCTTTTCTTTTTTGTCAATCAAATTTCAATCAGGTATCACTCATGTCCTCTAGATTCTCCACCTTCAGAGATAGGATAATGGCGACAGTTAGTAAACATAATTATCTAGTTGGTCTTTTCTCTTTGACGCTGGTTTGTGCTTCAGCATTCGAAGACCACACAAAATCAAGATTAAAAGATAAGCCTACCCGTCATTCTCAACTTAAAGTCTTTGGAGTACAAAATTATCATTGTATCATGTCATTCGTTTCTTTCTTTTCTTTTTTACCGTTCCTTTTTATCTTTCTAATGAAGTTACTTGCTGTAGATCGTTAAGCATGCAAGGGATAAATTCAGACAGGAAATTTCATTAAGTTCCAAAGACAAAGATATCTCCCTTGCCAAGTTTCATTCAGACAGGAAACATGCAAGAGTTCATTTGTCTTTTATTTTTTTATACCACTGCCATCTGCTAATTCCATAAATAATTTGCAGTCACAATCTCTAAATAAATTTCTTGAGAAATCCCAAAAGATTTTTGTTCAAACAAGGTAACTCTTTTACGTTGTATTAAACACTTAAACATTGCTCTATCATACAAATACTTAATAGTTTATTCCATCTCTCTAATTATTTTTTTCAATTAAAGGGATCTTTCTGGAATACTTGCTCGTCTTTCTCAGGACTATAATATAGAGAAGTTGCTATATATTTATCTACATACATTAATAGATTATAGGTTTGTGATTTATTTAACATGTGTATTTTCTACTTCTCAACAAATCTTTAAAAATATCTTATTTTTTCAGCTCGTCAGATGATGCTTACTGTTCAACACTCGTTTCCTCATTAGAAACGATTCCTGCAAAAGATTCTGTCACCAGTATTGTGGCTAAAGTGCTGATCTCGTGTTTAAGATTATCACAAAAGACAGAAGTCAACCACTTACACGAAGCAGGTATGCCATGCTTTAGTGTATTAATTATCAGTGGACTTCCGTTATTTATCTTTTTATCATTACATCACATTGATACTGTATTGGATCTTCTATATTTTTTATTCTTCTGAATTGTTGTTAGGTGGTTGGGCGAAACGAATTTTTGTTGTGATCAGTGAGTTATATAGTTTTGAACTACGGGCAGCTATAGAGAATTTCTTTCAGGTTTTTCCTCATTGTATTCTGCAGAAACATGTTATTAAACTGGTTCTATATTTTTTTAAACTTCTCATGGGATCTTATAGGATTCAAAGAAAGAGAAGGAAATTCAGTCTCTGTGTATTATGCTTGATGATAAACTGGACGTGCCTTCCATAACTCATGATTCTAAATAGGATGCATTGCTTGGTACCTTTGGTCCGAAAGAAACAGGAGGCTCAAGCAGCGCACCTCTAAATTCTCACCATGGATATTATCAGGAACATCAGTTTCTCCTTTAAATCAAAAGATTTTAGGAAGGCTTGTTGTTCTCAATTAAGATAATTATTATGCAAGTTTGGGAGATCAACCTTCTGTGGCAAGTCAATTAGTTATTCAATCACTAGTTGTAATGCTCTGTAGGAAAGTTTCGATGAGGTTTTACTCATCTTCCTATCTTTTATTTTCTTTATCTCCATTTTGTATTAACGGTATTTTCCTACATTTTTTTTGATGAAAAGATTATTTCTATCAAAAGAAAAAAAGAATTTTTTATTTTCTAAATTTTTCAGCTTTATTATTGTATTTTACTTTCATTAATCTTAATCTTTTGTCCCAGTTGCGTGAAGTTATCCAGGATCCTGTGATTCGCCAGCTTCGTGATGATGATATAGTCAGCTTTCACGTTTTTCTGGCTACAATCCAAGATGTTCTTTACAGATGTATTGATATCTTAAAGACATGCGAGTTCTCTTTATTCTTTTTCTTTTTTATTACGTCTAAATTAGTTGCTTGAACCTTTTGTTTTTTCAAATGCTAAAATTTCAAATTTAAAAAATGAAAGAGTAAGCAGTACACACAATTGACACAAATACTCACTGGCTACTAATACTATCCTTATGCTGATACGCCTAACAACCATGCTAGACTTCAATCCAAGCGACAACGTCGGGTTCCATTAGCACTCGATGTGTATCAGGTGGACTATGTGGGCAGTCGATCCGATAACAATTAATCCAGGTTAATTGCGCCACAGAATCTGAGCTATTAGGGAAGATGGTGACAACAGTTATTAAAGAAACTACTCTGATTAATAAGAGATATTTATCTAGAAGATAGTGGATTACATGGGTGGTTATTCCCCACTACGTGAGATGAATGTGAATGGTTGATCCCATGATTTAAACAAGGATCAACCTTATAAAACCCAAGAACTTTATGAATTAAATAAAAAAGAATATTTACTACTACTGTCTTCTTAATTTCCTATTTTCTTGGACGTTACTCCGATCAACGTCGGTCAACACGCACTCCGGTCGTGTCATTTGGTGCTTTCAATGAACTCTACAACTCCTCCGTCCTCTGCAGGACAACAACAATCAAGCCCACCGGATCGATCGGTGGCCACGGAGAACTTGCGCAACCGTCTAGATGCTGCATCCATTCCCTCCGACGACTCCTTAACACGTCTGGAAAACAGACTCGCATCGAACCTCGACCGCCTGGAATTTAAACGGGGACCAAAACCAACACTACCGGGAACAACTACCATTCCAGACACTAGAACACGTCCAAATGTCCCCAAGATCAAACACCATGGCAACCAACCAACCACAAATAATCACGCCGTCGTCGTCCCAAATCCACCAACCACCCGTGATCACAGCTACGCTCAACGCAACGACGCCAGGACCTCTACAAGGATCCATCCTTCCGTATCTAAGGTTATACCTTCCTCGACCGTCACCTTTCACACCCACGAACTCGATGTACCCACCCGTGGACACTGCACTGCCTAACGCATCTTCGGAGTATCAGTCACAAGTCCCATTTCCGATAAAATGGAGATTCGAGTTCCCGAAGTTTAATGGGGAAGACCCGCACGGCTGGATACACCGATGTGTGAAATTCTTCCTATTCCACGCGACTCCAGAACATCAGAAAGTGGGCGCGGCTGCGTTCAACGTGGAGGGAGATGCTTCGAAATGGCTCCATTACCAGCGAGTGGAGTCACCCATTAACTCGTTGTCGGAGCTGTGCGCGTTAGTCACCTCACGCTTCGACCCCAGAGCAGCCTGCACGAACCACCTCAGCTAGTTCGCACGGGTCTGCCAAAAGACAACCGTCGAGGCCTACATCAAAGAGTTCGAAGAATTAGCTAACAGAGTACAAGGATTCACTACCCAATTCAAAGTCGAGACGTTCATCTCAGGTTTAAAAACCAAAATTCGTTAAGAAATAGAGCAGTTCTACCCAACTACGATGCTGGAGGCCAGGAACAGAGCTCTAATGCAAGAGCAAAAAATCTCCCCCAATAGGGCCATTTTCGAGACGTTCCAGAGAGGAGAGTCCTCCACTAGCCGTCGAGTGTTACCACTGGGAGCCAAACCTCTCACCATGGAAGAACAACAGAGACACCGGGAAGTCGGGTTGTGCTTCAACTGCGAAGAACGCTTCCACAGAGGCCACACTTGTAAGACTCCGGGAAGAGTCCTACATGCGTGGAAGCTACAAAGATCGGACGGGAAGAAGAAGAAACAGAGTTAGTACCGGATCTGGTCGAGCTTGAGGACAATCTCGACACTGAGAGTACGGGGATCGATACGCCCAACAACCGCGCTAGACCTCAATCCAAGCGATAACGCTGGGTTCCAGGTTAATTGCGCCTGATGTGTATCAGGTGGACTATGTGGGCAGTCGATCCGATAACAATTAATCCAGGTTAATTGCGCCACAGACCTTGAGCTATTAGGGAAGATGGTACCAACAGTTATTAAAGAAACTGCCCCGATTAACAAGAGATATTTATCTATAAGATAGTGGGTTACATGGGCGGTTATTCCCCACTACATGGGCGGTTATTCCCCACTATGTGGGATGAATGTTAATGGTTGATCCCATGATTTAAACAAGTATAAACCATATAAAACCCAGTGAAGTTTATGAATTAAATAAAAAAGAATATTTACTACTACTATCTTCTTAATTTCCTGTTTTCGTCGACGTTACTCCGATCAACGTCGGCCGACACGCACTCCGGTCGTGTCATATGCCCGGCCTTATATATACAAAAATATATAGAAGCTAGCTACTTTCCTATCTAATCCGGAGCATTTAGACTATCTAGCCGAGGAATTGATGTCAATATTTTAATGATTCAGGAATTCCTTAAACCTTTCAGGGATTTAATACAATCAAGGTTTGAGTTGTGCCATAGAGCGTAGCGTCGGCTACCCGCGCTATGGGGATATAGCGTGCTATAAACCTCCATAGCGCCAAGTGTGTTTTTAAATTTTTTTAGATATATACAATAATTAGTGATCAAGTTAAATCAATAATTTTAGAAATGGGGAGAAAAGAGGAGAAATCTATATAAATACTAACCCTATTTGGGTATTTGGGCGGATAAATACTAACTTCCAGGGACATTTTGAAGTTTGCTTTCCCATCATTAAGGGTGAATATGGATGATATGGCTTCTATGGGCAATGTTTTCCTCTCTGAAGAGGTTTATCTTTTTTTTGTTCTTTACATTTTTTTCTTCGAGGTTGACAGATTCTAATTAATTTGTTTTTGTCCAGCCACCAAGATAATGGATTATTCAATAATAGGATGTTTAGACAAGCTTTTCAGTTTAAATTTGGTTGCATTAAATGCTGAAATCATAGTTTGCATTTGCTGAGCTTTTCTAGAATCATTTATCACAATTAACTCAAATAACAGTGAGGTTTGTTGCTTATTTCTTTTCTCAACTTTCATCTCTTGCTTATCTTTAAATTCTCTTTTACCTTAGTTATAATTTATTTATTCTTTCTTTCTTTGGATGGTAATAAGATGATATTGTTTGTTATTCTGCTTTCTCAGGTTGAAGAGTCCAAACTGCTTTCTATGCTTGACAATCTCTTTTTTTTTGCATCTACTCCACTAAAAGATAATTTTAGAGAACATATCTTTTTTCTTTTGACAAAATGTTGCAGTTCCACTGTTAAATTTCTTTCGAAGTTCTTCACTGGTGAAAGTATATTAGTTCAATCTTTGATCTTTTTTTTTTTTAATTGCATTAATCATTACATTAACATGTAATGTAAATACAGTCATAATTTTTATCTCTTATTTTGTCTTTGTAAATTTGTAAATACAATCACTCCTTTTTGTTATTATTTATTCCGTCAGCGGCGAATCCTGCAGGAATTTTTTCTCCCAGGGGTAATTTTAAATCATTTAACCAAATTTAATTTTTTTTTCTTTCAATCCAATTGTTCTCGACGAGGTGTCATATTTTGATACATTTACATAATATCATCATTACTAATATTAAAAAATAAATCTTTTTCAACATATGTTACTAAAATATCATTCAACCAAGTATCATCCATACGATTGCGACAACTTGATTTCACAAGATTCATTGCCCATGAAAAAGATCTTTCCAAAGCAGTTGCAACTGGTAATGTGAGTGTTAATTTTAACAAACGAAATACCAAAGAAAATACGATATATTTTCTCTTCTAAATTGATTTTTAATCATCTTCAATGAAAATTATTATTGGTGTGGTTGACAAAGTTTCTTTTGCAAATAATATCTTCTTATTTTATCTCGGTTATTTAGATGGTAATCATTTATCTTCTTTCGCAATCCCGGATCGGATGGTAATTTACTTACATCGAGTGACTCTTTAGATGGTTGTGGATTGAATAACGGAATTGAAATTGATTGATTTATTCTAGATTTTTTGATTACAAATTTATCCATTGATTATCTATGTAAAAAAAAATTTTTAATTAATAACAAATTTAACAATACAAAATGTGGATAAAAAATTATTTTTTTCTTTTTCTTTGTATGAAGCTATGGTCACGAACTCACGTGAAATGGAGAAGGGTAGTAGTTCAAGACATCTTTCCTTTCCAGTTTCCAGTATTATGTCTTGTACAACCAGATATAAAATTGTGATATGTAATAATCTGTCTAAATTTACTAATTAGTTAAAAGTTGGTAAATTGAGTGGAAATAATTCCATAGTTGGAAGGGACACGGCTTTTGAAATATTTAATTCCATAATTATGGCTCTACCCTATGTAATATTTAAGGCTCTACCCTCTGTAATATTTAATTCATCGTGATCTTGGGGAAAAATTAAAACAAGAACACGAAGAAAATCAAAACCAATTATATTAGGAAGATTATTTTAATCTCAATATGAAGTGAAGATATTTCGTTTGAAGTTATTAAGATGAATGAACAACACCATGAATTTTAATTGTAAAATTAAAGAGACGAAGACTATGAAGAACACCCACAGAAATTAAACAGTTAGAAGTAACAACAAGAGATTGTAAAGTAAATTTGGAAAAAATAGTAAGAAGAACAGGTAAAACAGATTTGAACTTCAATATAAAATGAAGAAAACAAATCCTATGAAGAACTTTAAGCCACTCACCTCAGTAAACTGTTTAGAGTAGAAGGGGAAAAAAATTAAAACAAGAATACGAAGAATACAATGAACAGATTTGATGTAGTAAGACCCAGTTAAAATTAAAAGCAAATGGCGGAAATCCAATATGATACAAGAACACGAAGGGAAAAAATTAAAACAAGAACACGAAAAAGAACAAAACCAATTATATTAGGAAGATCATTATAACCTCAATATGAAATGAAAAAGATATTTCGTTTAAAATTAAGGAGACGAAGACTATGAAGAACACCCACAGAAATTAAACAGTTAAAAGTAAAAACAAGAAATTGTAAAGTAAATTTCGGAAAAATAAAAAGAAGAACAGGTAGAACAGATTTAAACTTCATTATAAAGTGAATAACATCAAGCCACTCACCCAAGTAAACTGTTAAGAGTAGAATGAAAAAAAATTAAAACAAGAATACAAAGAACACAATAAACAGATTTGATGTAGTTAGACCCAAAAAAGGAATCAGTTAAAATTAAAAAAAAATAGAAGTAAATGGTGGAGATCCAATATGATACAAGAACACGAAGGGAAAAAATTAAAGCAAAAACACAAAGGAAAACAAAACCAATTATATTAGAATCTCAATATGAGATTATTAAGATGAATGAAGAACATCATGAAATGTAAATGTAATATTTAGGAGACGAAGACTATGAAGAACACCCACAGAAATTAAACAGTTAGAAGTAAAAGTAAGAATAGGTAAACTGTTAAGAGTAAAAACAGGAAATATAGAAAGAAGAACAGGTAGAACGGGTAGAACAGATTTAAACTTCAATATAAAATGAAAAAAAACAAATCCTACGAAGAACATCAAGCTACTCACCCAAGTAAACGGTTAAGAGTAGAAGAGAAAAAATTAAAACAAGAATACGAAGAACACAATGAACAAATTTGATGTAGTAAGACGGGTAGAAGGAATCAGTTAAAATTAAAGTAAAAAATAAATAAAAGTAAATGGCGGAAATCCAATATGAAACAAGAACACAAAGGGAAAAAATTAAAACAAGAACACAAAGAAAAAGAAAACCAATTAAATTGTAAAGTAAATTTGGGAAAAATAGAAAGAATAACAGGTAAAACAGATTTGAACTTCAATATAAAATGAAGATTTTAACCTCAATTTAATTTGAAGAAATCATTTCCTAATCTATTTCTCAAAAAAAAAACCATTTCCTAATAAAAAAACATCAAGAACACTCAGATTTTTGTTTTCTGATCTGTGTAAGATTTTAATTTCAATATAAAAATCTTACAACAGAACAGATTGTAAGATTTGAACGATATATGTACAATAATAATGATGATGAAGAACATCAAGAACACTCATCCAAGAAGTAGAAGTGAAAAAAAAACACTGTAATTAAATAGTAGAACACAAACAAAAAAGAACACCAAGAACACCCGAGGAACAGATTTTTTGTTGAAACAAGAACACGAAAAAATTAAAATCAAGAAAATGTCGACAAATGAATTCATTGAAAAAAAAAATGAATTGAACAATATGAAAAACAGAGAACATCCAAACAGCATACCTAAATATGTAGCTGCCGTGATCCTCGTTGAATCCCTGTGAATGTACAAGTTGTAGAATTGGATTTAAATTGGCGAGACCTCCCCAATTCCTGGTCCGCCACCCATACGAATTCATCGCGATATTGGGAGTAGAGGTAGAGCCACAAAATTATGTTTCCCAGAATTGAATAAATATTACCCAATGTATTGGAGTGTTATCCAAAATTCTCTCCTTATAATCCAATATGCTTTATTCTTATAACACAAAAAAACAATAAAAACGATGCAACTCGTTTTTACATTTTTGTGTTGGAAAAATATTTTTTATTTATATTTGAAACCAGCTGTGAAATCATTTTCTAGTGTTTTCTATGGATGTTCAAGTGGAATGTCTTCTATCATTTGCAACTGTCTGTTCCACTGTAGCTACTTCAGAATCTAATCTTTTGAACGCTGACAAATCTGTGAAGTTCCTAGTTGGATATCCTTTTCTTCTAGTTCCACTTTTTCATATAAAAACGGTTTGATTTTGCATTGATTTTTATCAACAATTATGAAGTGAGAGATTCATTATTTGGATACAGAATTTTTGATCACTACAGAACATGACATGGGTAAGAGAATAGAACATATATTGTTATGCACTTGCACACACCCTTGTGATTCAGCAATTCTCATCTCATTCATCCTATATTCCTATAGGGTTAGGAATATTTAATGAACATTTAATGAAAAAATACTGTTTGCAAAAAAATGTGCATATTACTAAAGTTCTAGAGAATAAAAAAGTGGTGGATAATCTTTAAGACATTGATCACATAAATGGGGAAATTACAAGGTACAAACATCTAAATGACCAATCCTAAACAATGAATTGCAGAATCAGACAGTATTTAAGACAATGAGTTGCACTTAAATTGATCACATATAGCATAATCAATTACATATCGAAGCATTAAAATCAAGCAAGTTATAATTTTAATAAGTAAATCGATAAATATTATGCAAAATATATCATCACCGGCAAACATTCTGCATACTTTTTCTTGATCCTCATCTGTCCAAACTTTCCTCCTTTCAATCGACTATATAATAAAAATAAAATAAAATCAGTCTATAATAAAATAAAATAAATTTATAATACGATAAAATAAAATTAGTATATTTTAAATAAACATACATGAAAATTTTCAGGATGAGCATCCATATTTCTAATAAACGTTATCAAGTGTCCATAATTGTCCCGATAGGGATCGTACGTGACGTCGAAAGCTATTGACTTTTCTAAGTAATTCAGGATTGACATTACACAAATCAGAGAAAAATTCATCTAATATTGGTATAAAATTATCTGTATCTTTTGAGATAAATTCTAATTTTAAAAATCAAACTATCAAAATCAAACTATAATGAAACTATAAAATAATAAAAAAATATCTTTAAATTTTAAATTCATTGTTGGCGATAACGTTGTAATATAAAAAATTTCCTTTTTGACGAAAATAGAATTTGTTGTAAGCTTAATCGGGAACATTTCATTACTTTCAGAGTGAGATAATCCATTGAAAATATTTCTATAAAAAAAATATCAATTAAAAAAATTAATGTTATATAAAATGATGTAATTAAATACCTTAATAGTTCACTTAGTACGTTATAATATGCATTTTTTACTTCTTTCAGCTCTTCTATGTATCTGTATAGGGTTATTGCTTTTGGATATACAACATAAGTTATACATTTATGTATGAATGTATCAAATACTGGTAGACAATTTTTCATATAAAAATATTTTTCAGAAGTAGATATTTTTCTACCATCGATATATTTTTCAATATATTCCATTGGCGTTACTTTATCAGATTGGTTGGTTTGAATGTAACCATCTCTGAATACTCCGACTTCTGCATTTTCAGTTATAGGAAGAGTTAAATAAACATAAGCTAAAGTTGTTTGACATTAATACATGACATTAATCTAAAAAATAGAATTAAAGATGTAAATAATAATAAATATATAAAATAACTAAAAAAAAATATATTTTTTAATACCATGATATTATCTTTGTCAATTTGTCATTCATAATAATTTTCCGATGTTGGCTCCATTTCTAAGAAATGAATATCTTTAAAAAATAAAATTTTAAAATGTATTTAATTAATTTGATAATTTTAAACTTGTATTAAAGTATATTTAAAAGTGTATCAAAGGACTTAATAACTTGTATTGAAATCATGGTTAAAAAAAGCGGAAAGCGCTTCCATTTTCCAAGAAGCGTTTTTTGGCCTCAAAGGAAGGAGGGATGAATTCATCACCGTAATCATTTGCAGAGCTACTCGATATTGTTTTAGATACAGTGTTGTAGATAACAAACCCATTTTCTTTGCGTGCTTGATGATTTGCTTAGACACTAAGTAAGTAGCGATACAAGTTTCGGTAGTGTTGGAATAAAAAATAAACTTTTGCAAGAGAAAGTAATCACCCTCGAGTCTTTTAAGGATTCTTTTAAAACGGAAGTGACTTTAATAGCCCCTGTATAATTGTTATACCCATGTGTCATGGTTTTAAAGAGTCAGTGGCTTAGACACGAAGGCATTACATTACAACACCTAAGGTATTACCCCTATATAGGTATTACAATCATGTTTATATATCCATGTATAATTTTTTTAAAAATCTTGTAAATATAGAATAAAACATACACCTAAGGCATTACATTACAAAAGAAACGAGGATGGCCGGAATCCGACAAAACAGGCCGGATTCCGGCCAAGTTTGTTTTCTTTTTTAGATGGTATTAAGGAAGGGGGAAATGATTAAAAAATGAAGAACTTACTTCAAGTAGGAGAGAAGAATGGGGGAGACAAACGACCAAAGGTGAAAGCTCCGACGAAGTCAGCAGCGACTCCGCGAGGTGAGGTCGATCTAGTTTTTTTTTAACGATGAAGAAAAATCTGTGAAATGATGAGAAGAAGGAGCTGTGAAATGGTGTGTGAAATGGTGAGAAGAATGAGCTTTGAAATGGTGTGTGTAATGGTGAGAAAAAGGAGCTGTGAAATGGTGTGTGAAATGGTGAGAAGAATGAGCTAAGAAATGGTGTGTGTAATGGTGAAGAAAAATATGTAAAATGGTGAGAAGAAGGTTGAAATGGTGATGGAATGGAAGAATGCCTTTAATGAGAAAGAAGGTTGAAATGGTGATGGAATGGAAGAATGCCTTGAATGAGAAGAAGGTTGAAATGGTGATGGTTAAAAGAATTTGAGAGATAATTTCCCTATAATTACTTAAAACAGATAATCATCTGTTTAAGACTTAAAACTAATTAGATAATTCAAGTATACTATGCAGGTAAATAACCTAAGACTAGCGTGAGATATAACAAAGGAACTTGAGGTTGCTAATGCAAAAGTTTCAATGAAGTTATAATCAAGCAATATCAAGGAAGCTTGGGATAAAAGATGCAAAAGTTTCAAATAGCAATTGGGCTAATTGACGATTGGGCTTATGATTGGCCAAAGTTAATAATACTAATATACTTATTATTGTTAAAGATTAGTTAAATGATTAGCCTAATGATTAGCTATAAATAACCTTGTAAACAGAGAGTTATTTAATTGAAATTACTCACTCACTGATTAGCGAGCTAATTCCGGTCTAATCTCATTCCAACAGATTCTAGGAGAACAGTTAGTTCGAAGAACCCTAAATCCGCCCCTTTTCTTCACATTACCCTGCGAAGATCGATTGCAGGCTGAATCCATCAGCCTCGGTCATGATTGCTTCTGGGAAGCATCTACGCGCTACATTTTAACATGGTATCACATGTCAGCAACGATGTCAATGTCCCACCCACTTCCGCAACAAAGGAGCATCCGACTGATGAAAAAGAGATTTCTAGTCAAGGAAGTTCTGCAAATTCTGATAAACAAGGTAACGATGTATCTTCTGATTGTAATTCTAAATGTAATTCCAGGTCCTTCAGACAAACCCAAAGGTAAAAAATCAATTGTCAAAAACAGAGATGAAGACAGTAACAAATATTCAAGGAAATCACCCTACTACCTCACTTCAGGAGATCACCCAGGTGCTCATATGGTGGCAGACAAGCTCGCTGGAGAGGAGAATTATGTAGCCTGGGCAAACTCGATGAAATTATCATTGGTTTCCAGAAAGAAGACTGCTTTTATCAATGGTAGGATCAAAAGGCCTGTGAATGAAACAGGAGAGGACTATGAAGACTGGGAGATGGTTAATGGTCTGGTTTTATATTCATGGATCATTAACAATGTCTCCCCACATATAGGTTCTACTCTTATACATACAAAGAATGCATATGAGGCATGGGCAGATCTGCAAGAAAGATATAAGCAGAAAAATGCCCCCAAAACAAACCAATTGAGGTATGAAATAAAAACCCTAAGTCAATCAAATGATTCTGTTTCAGTTTTTTTTGACAAATTCAAATCATTATGGGATGAGTTTGTAGAAATAGAAAAGCCTGATTGTAATTTCTGTAATTCTTGCAGTTCAATTTACAACAAGAAATTGGAGAAGGAAAAAATTCATCATTTTTTGTTAGGTTTAAATGATGAGTTTAGGACTCTAAGGAGTTAAATACTAGCCTACCCCGAGCTTCCCTCAATGAATCAGGTTTTTTGTCTAGTCATATAAGAAGAGAAGCACAAAACCAATTCTAGGGAAAAATTGGGTGGAGATTCAACTGTTTTTTTTGCAGAGAAAACTGAAAAAGAAGAAAAAAAAGAGGAACCAAAGAAAAAAATGTATGGAAAAAATGGAAAAAAACTAGATAGTAAGTTTTGTGACAACCGTAAATTTTTTGGTCACACTAGAGAGGAGTGTTACCATATAATAGGGTTTCCAAATGACAATAAAAAGAACAGATCGAAAAGAAAAGAAAGAAAAATGAATCAAAGAAAAATCTCACAGAAACTGCAAATCAAGCTTCCTCATCCATTCAAGGCCTAACTAGTAAAGAATTGATGATGCTCAAAGACTTCCTAAACAAATCCTCAGGTATGAGTTTTTCATTTAACATATCAAATTATGAAAACTCTTGGATCATAGATACTGGAGATTCCCAGCAGATGACTGGGAATATCCAATTTTTTGATAAAACCCCAATAAGGGAAAATGAACATTATGTCACCATCCCAAGTGGTTAGATATGTAAAGTTATCTCAACAGGTAACATAATAATAACAAAAGACATTATATTGAAAAATATCTTATATATACCCCAATTCAAGGTCAATTTGATTTCAGTGAATAGACTAACCTCTTATTCAAATCTAAATGTCATTTTTAATAAACATAAATGTGATTTTCAGGAAATCAGATCAAGGAGAGTGATTGGGCATGGTAGATGCCAAAATGGACTCTATTTCTTGAAGCCACAACCTCCAGATTTTGCTTATTCAGCAATGAATTTTAAAATTTGGCATAGGAGGCTGAGGCACATATCATCAGGAAAGATGAAGCTACTAGCTAGAGAGAATAAAATAGAATACAAATCCATTGTAAACTCCTTTTGTAAACACAGTTGTAATAATGACATCTCTTGTGAAGATGATCAAACAAATTTTAGTATAAATAAAAATCTTGATGATATCACTACAAGAAATAAGACCTTGTATGGCGGACTTTAGATGACGGAAATCCGTCATCTAAAGTGATCGTCGGCGGAAATCCGCCATCTAAAGACCGTCATCTTGGACACCGCCATTAAAACCCCGTAACCGCCATCTAAAGACCGTCACCTATTATCCATCCTCATTTCCCACCAAAAATTGTATAGATGGCGGAAATAATCTGAAAATTTTCGCGGGAACTGAAAATTTTAGATGATGGATTTCCGCCATCTAAAATATGACGCGGAAAATGTTTGGTGCCAATTCATTCATGGCGGTTAATTTTATTGATGGCGGATGTCCGTCGACTATCTTTGTAACATTAGATGGCGGAAATCCGCCATCTAAACTACATCAGGCGGTTTCCTAAGTTTATAGATGGCGGATATCCGTCATCTATTCGCGGGAGAGGACGATTGTGCCCGTATTTTAGAAATTGAAATTGAAAGCGATTTTGAAATTGAAATCGATATTTTTATTGAAAATAAACTAAATTAATACATAATCGTTAAACATTCGATGTTTGAATAAGCAAATATAAAAATAGTTTAATCAACACTCGTCTGAAATCGAGTCTTCTGAATCAGAATCCGAAATATCTGATTCGAATGCAGACGGTATGGTGGACTTTGAAGTAGAAGCCATGTGCGTCATGTCGAGTCCGGAAGTCTTCAAAGTCTTATTGAGTTTCTTCATATAAGATTTCATTGCATTGAACTTCTTCTTGTATTTGGAGACGTCTTTCTGACTCTCGTTACATTTGTTCTGAAAATGAAAACAAAAATGAGTTCGATAATCAACAAAATTATTGAAATATATTTAAAATACCTCCAATTCTTTGAATTTTTCCGACCAAACTGCATCTGATGTTGCATCAGTAGTCGTGTTTTCGGAGATCGGCTCCTTCCTTTCCAATTTGGAGAAGCCAATCTTTCGTTCGTTGTGCTCACCATACTGGCAGCTTCTCCAATTCCTATGATTCTATTTTTATTTTTATTTTTTCCGAAAGTCTTGTTGACTGTCGTTTCGATAAATTGTTGAATTATAAAAAGTAAATAAATAAGAAATGCGAAATATATTTAAAATAATCAATGAAACTTACAAATGGAGTCATTGCTTCAGATTCAACCCACGATTTTGCCTTTTGACTTTTGATAAATTCCGTGACTTGAAGCTGAAAGAATAACAAAATCAAACAATGATAATAGAAATTATAAAATATAAATAAATTTAAAAAAAGACTTACAACTTTATCGCTTCCCTTATATGTCATTTGTAAAGTCTCTGACCAAGCTTCGACTTCACTCCTTCCTTGTTGCATCTATATTCACATAATTCATTAATATATAAAAAAATTAGATATAAATTATAAATAAATTACCAATTTATGACGTTGTTGCGCTAATCGTGATGTGTCATTTGATTCGCTCGGTTCGCGGTATTTATCTCGGAAATTTGCTGAAATTATAAAAAATAATAAGTTTTTAAATTTATTAATATAATAAATATAAATATACATATACATATACGTACCTTTCCTTTTTCCGATTGATGTTGTTTCAATTTATTCAGAAATTGAGGTTTGCTGACATACGGTGGAAGAGTCGTTAAAATATCTTTTTCTCTCATATCAGGATCAGAGCCATAAGTTTTAACCAAGAATTATGGTTGCTCCTTCAGAGTTTGTTTAACCTAGCTACCATTCAACCTATCATATTCAGCCTACATATTCGAAACTCATAAGTTTTGGAAAATTAATAAATATTATAAAAAATATATATACTTACAGTTAATATTTTTAACGCGTCCTGAAAATTTTGTTGTGGTTGATGACGCCACTCAATGTCGTACGGGAAAAGAGTATGGTCTTTTGCTAAAAGAGCCATTCTTGTGGTTAATTTCTTCGTCATTTCATCCGTCGCTTGGTTCGTGTTGTCAAACATGACCTTCCATTTCGTACATTTTTCTGGATGGTTATGGGGGTGGTCTTTTGTGCGACCACGACCCTTCTTCTGTGGAGGCACATTCGATGTGGATGACCTCGCATCTAATTAATTTATATATTTAAGAATTAATATTTAATAAAAATCATGATAATATTTAAAATATTGGAGGTGGTCAGAGCATTACATTTCCAGAGTGCAGTACCCTTAAAATACTGGGGAGAATGTATTTTAACTGTTGCACATATAATAAACAGGATACCTTCAAGGTATTAAAAAATAAAACTCCTTATGAGATTTTATACAAACAAACACCCAATTATGAGATACTCAAAATTTTGGTTGCTTATGTTATGCAACCATAAATAAAAGAGAGCATAAATTCTTTCCAAGAACATTCAAAGGAGTATTTATGGGATACCCATCAAATATAAAGGGATATCTCATATTAGATATACAAAATATGGAATTCTACATCTCTAGAAATGTGACATTCAGGGAAAATATTTTTCCTTTTAAAAATACTACTGGAAATATAAAAATATTGATAAAAATATTGATAAAAATATTGATAAAAATTCATTACAAAATTTCTACAATGAAATCATCCACTATCATGATGAACATGAAACAAGAAATACAAAACAATCTGAAAATCCAGATAACAGTCAAACACAAGTACTACCTGGTCATAAAACCAATAATATAAATGAAAATAAAAATTCAGAGATAACTGGAATAAATAAAAGAGGAACTGATAAAAATACACCTGAAAATAATCATGCAAGTAAAGAAACAGGCAGTTTATATGATAAAAATTTGTCTGAGAGTAAAACTTCGTAAAAAAAAAGAAAAAAACTCAGATAAAAGCAAACAAAGATGATAAACATCATCCAAATGAGATATCTCTTGATAAACAAAATCAAAACACAAACAAAAGTCAATTCTTTCAAGAACAAGAATCAATCTGTCCAGAGCAAGAACATAGTCCTGAACAGAATAATTCGAACCTACCCTATAATAAAAATCTGGAAAACCAACTAATTGATTCAGAACATGAATCAATTAACTCAGGGCAAGAACAAAGCTCTACAAAGAGCAATTTAAACAGAACATTTCAAAACAATTTACTGGATAGACCATCAGTTTTAAAGAAAAAAATTCAGAATAACATAGATTCAGTTGAAAATGCTTCCATCCAATCAGAAAGCCATAAAAAAAAGCTTAAATGGAAGGAAAATAGTTAAACCAAAGCATTTTCAGGATTTTATTTTACAAAACAAGAAAATAAAACAAAATGAGTCAAAATACCCAATGAGCAACCATGTCTCATACAACAAAATAAACAAAGACCATAAACAATATTTGAAACAAATAACAATCAATATTGAACCAAACTCATACAATGAAGCTTCAAAGGATCCAAAATGGATTGAGGCAATGGAAAATGAAATGAAAGCATTAAATGAAAACAAAACATGGACTCTCACAAGCCTTCCTAAAAATAGAAAATCCATTGGATCAAAATGGATTTATAAAATTAAATATAAGCCAAATGACCAAGTAGACAGGTATAAAGCAAGACATGTTGCCAAAGGTTTTACACAAAAAGAAGGTTTCGATTTTTTTGAAACTTTTGCACCTGTAGCCAAAATGGTAACTATAAAAACTATAATTTCAGTTGCAGCCATAAAAGCCTGGAACTTGTATCAATTAGATGTAAACAATGTCTTTTTACATGGTGATTTACATGAGGAGGTGTATCTAAAACCTCCACAAGGCTTACTTGAAAAAAAGGATAAGAGAGTGTGTAAGCTAAATAAGTCATTGTATGGTTTCAAACAAGCTTCAAGAAGCTGGTTTGAGAAATTAAGAGGAGTCCTTTTAGAAATGGGATTCTCTCAAGCAAAATCTGATTATTCACTTTTTATTAGAGAAAAAAAATCAGAATATACTATACCTCATTGTATATGTAGATGATATTATCATCACAGGCAGCAATGAGTTAGAAATTGGAATAATAAAAGTCCAACTAGAAAATCAATTCAAATTAAAAGATCTTGAAAAATTGAACTACTTTCTAGGCATTGAGGTATCCTACTCCCCTCAAGGCATAATTTATCCCAAAGGAAATATGCACTAGGGATACTAGAAGAGTTTGGTCTCTCTGCAGGTGCAAAACCATCCAAGATTCCAATGGAAAGATATGTAGATCTAAAAAATGATAAATCTACATTAATCCAAAACCCAACTTTCTATAGAAAGATGGTTGGGAAACTAATATACCTAAACATAACAAGGCCAGACCTAAGCTTCTCAGTAAATTGGCTTAGTCAGTTCATGCATGAACCAAGAGAGGTTCACCTTAGGGTCCTATTTAAACTAATAAGGTATATCAAAAATGCCCCAGGACAGGGATTACTATACAACAAAAAAGGAAACATGATGATCAGAGGGTATTGTGATGTTGATTGGGTAGCTTGCCAAATTAGCAGAAAATCATTAACTGATTTTTGTATTATGCTAGGAGATTCACTAATCTCTTGGAAAACCAAAAAACAGAACACAATAGCCAGGTCATCATGTGAAGCAGAGTACAGAGCTATAGCTCAAGTAACCTGTGAAATTGTATGGATCCACAAATTAATGGAGGAACTTAAGATAAAAATCTCAATACCCACAGATCTCTATTGTGACAACAAATATGCAATTCATTTAGCAAATAACCCAATGTTTCATGAGAGGACAAAACACATAGAGGTTGATTGTCATTCCATAAGAGAAATGATAAACCAAAAGAAAATCATGTTGAAACAAATTGGAACTAAGTTTCAACTTGTCGATTTTTTAACAAAAGCTCTTGGTGAGAAGGAAATTACAGCTTTCCACTCCAGGCTTGGAATATTGAATATATATTCCAAGTCTTGAGGGGGGAGTAAAGGAATTAGGGAGATAATTTCCCTATAATTACTTAAAACAGATAATCATCTGTTTAGGACTTAAAACTAATTAGATAATTTAAGTATACTATGTAGGTAAATAACCCAAGATTAGCGTGAGATATATCAAAGGAACTTGAGGTTGCTAATGCAAAAGTTTCAATGAAGTCATAGTCAAGCAATATCAAGAAAGCTTGGGATAGAAGATGCAAAAGTTTCAAATAGCAATTGGGCTAATTGACGATTGGGCTTATGATGGGTCAATGTTAATAATACTAATATAGTTATTATTGTTAAAGATCAGTTAAATGATTAGTTAAATAATTAGCCTAATGATTAGCTATAAATAACCTTGTAAACAGAGAGTTATTTAATTGAAATTACTCACTCACTGATTAGTGAGCTAATTCTGGTCTAATCTCATTCCAACGGATTCTAGGGGAACGGTTAGTTCGAAGAACCCTAAATCCGCCCCCTTTCTTCACATTACCCTGCGAAGATCGATTGCAGGCTGAATCCATCAGCCCCGATCAAGATTACTTCTGGGAAGCATCCGCGCACTACATTTTAACAATGGTGAAGAAGGGTATAAATTGACGAGCGAGGTGAGTATGAAGAGATCAGCAACAGACTCGTCAAACTCTATGAATGAATTTGTGTTGTGTTAATTGTTATCCTAAATTTGTTTATTTTTTTCCTATGATTCTTCACATCATGATATGAATCTCATAGCTAGAAAGAGACTTTTCTCTTCAAAGTGTCGAACATTTTAATTTTAAAAGTATTATATTAGGGCAAGATATTTATTTCCAATTTGTCGAACATTTACTACAAGTCAATAAAGTACTAACCACCCAACCACAGTGCTATAGACTCTAGCTATCTTAGGAGTTTAAACTGTTGACAGTGGCGTTGATGTGAAGTTTGATGCCAACATAAGTTGGTTGCAAAAATTTGGCGCCAACATAAGGGCAACCAACTTGGTATGTCGTAAAATTTTGGCACCAACAAATAGGCGACCAACTTGGTTGGTCACATACATTTCCTTCAACATAAGAGCGACCAACATGGATGATCACAAAAAGTTGACGCGAACTTATAGGCGACCACCTGGTTGGTCGTTATTTACTAGTATTTTATATTTTTTTAAGACCAACTGAGTTGGTTGCAAGATTTTGGACGAACTACACTTAGCGACAAACTAGTTGGTCGCGAATTTTTAAAGCGAAAAAAATAATAATTCTATTTTACATGGGTGTCCATTAGGACCACAAAAAATTATTCATATAACTTGTTACAATAAAAAATATATATAATATACATTTATCCAAACATATATTAAATCAATCATTCAAAAATATATTTAACCATTCATCCAAAAATATATTTTACCATTCATCTAAAAATATATTCAACAATTCATTCAAAAATATATTCAACCATTCATCCAAATATATATTAACCATTCATTTAAAAATATATCCAACCATTTATCGATTATTCGACAATACAATCATTTATCTTTAGTTTAACTCCAATTTTTTTTACTATTCAAAAGTTACTTAATGTAACCTATCTTTCAATTTTTAATTTTCTTCTCTTTTTCCATGTTCTTATCTTTTTTCTTCTCCTTTTTCTTATATTTGTTTTTCTGTTGCGAATATGTTTCAATTGAAACGTTTGGAAATTCTATCATTCTAAAATAGAAAAATATTATAAGTATATAAAATATGAAAATCAAATAGATTACAGATTTTTACTTACTGAATTTGTAGGGTGCTTTTGACTAAGGCTGTAAATGGGCCGGGTCTAGGACGGCTGAGCTAGACCCGCACCCGGACCCATGAACTTGGCCCGGGTTTGGGACGGGTTCGGGTCCAGTACTAAATTGTCTGGACCCGGCCTCGGCCCAGACCCATAAAAAAATCCGGGTCTGGTCCGGGTCCAAAAAAATAAAAATTTTTTACCTAAAAAACAATAAATAATTAAGAATATAAAATAGTTAATAAATTTTAGTAAAATAAATAAACATAATAAACAAATATTGATGTATTTATATTAAACCCTTAAGTTACTAATATATTATACGATATATATTAAAATATTTATATTTAAACCCCTAACTTACTAAATTATTAATATATATTTTTTTCTAACATTTAAAATAGCCGGGTCCGGGTCCAGCCGGGTTTGGCTAATCTGGACCCGGACCACTAACTAATCGGGTCCGGACCCAGTCATCTGGGTCTAAACCCTTTGACGGGTCCGAAATTGGTCCCAGACCCGGGCCCGGACGTTCGGGTGTAGGCCGGGCCCAGACCCGTTGACAACCTTACTTTCGACGTTTGAGTTAAAAGTCTGGATCTTTTCGCATGAAAATGATAAAATATTTTGAAATGACGACTAAATAATTAATTATTTTTTAAAAAATGATATGAAATTAAAATTGAAAAAGATAATTTGATTCAAAAAGATAATCATAGGACGACTTTCCATTAAATGTATGACCATTTCACGTATCTCTTGTCGTTCCTTTTCAATCTCTTTCCGTTCTATTTGCATTTGTGATTGCATCTCTTTTTGCAGCTCTCTTTGCATCTCTAAAAATCTTTCTCCGCGACCTTGATCTACCTGATTTAGTCTTGCTATCTCAACCTTCAATGATAACAATTGATCTACATTACAATTGTTACTTGTGGATGCGTAGGCGGAGAAGAATCTCTTCGAAAGCGTCGGACACGGTTGATTTTTTTCAAATCCCTGAACACGGCATTTTTTATGATTAAATATTTTCATCCACTCTTGGTCATCTTCGCCAACGTACATCGGTTGTACCAATGGTGAATGCTCATTGTGACCAATGGTTTCGATAACCATATCTACCATAGGATCAACATGACTACTGGATCCACTCTTCATAAATGCATCGACTTCCATATCAGTTAGTGACAATGATTCTGTGATTTCTCCAAATCAGTAAAGATGCAATCTAATGTTGTTTCTTTTATAATATCTAGCTCCAGCACAACGAATGCAAGGGCATCATCTGTTCAGGACTTAAAACAGATAATCATCTGTTCAGGACTTAAAACTAATTAGATAATTCAAGTATACTATGCAGGTAAATAACACAAGACTAGCGTGAGATATAACAAAGGAACTTGAGGTTGCTAATGCAAAAGTTTCAACGAAGTTATAGTCAAGCAATATCAAGAAAGCTTGGGATAGAAGATGCAAAAGTTTCAAATAGCAATTGGGCTAATTGACGACTGAGCTTATGATGGGCCAAAGCTAATAATGCTAATATGATTATTATTGTTAAAGATCGGCCATACCATCAAATGTTGTGTTCGGTCATACCATCAAATGTTGTGAGTTGGAGACCGGCCAAGGACTTTTCGTCAACTATTGGAACATTACGTCGCGATCGTCCAGATGGGTGTAGTAATGGAGGATCAGGTGGTGGTGGAGGAGAATCAGCCAGAATTGAGGGTGATGATGAGTTTGAGGTGGTGGGACTTATATCTGGTAGTGGTGATCTGTTTGGGACTGGTCTTTGACTTATGATAGACAAAGACTGATTTATATTTGGTGGACTTGAGTAGATTACTTGATCATTGAAAAGTGGGTCGTTTTGTTTGTAAAATTGATCCGGGACAATCACCTCATTATGCGTCTGATGTTTCTTTGCTTGTACCTGTACTTGTAAATTTGCAGAAGGGAAAGACTCCTCCAAAAACTTACAGTGACGAACAAATATATATATATATATATATATATATATATATACATACAGATATAACCTATATGAAATAAGCTATATCCTAAAAAAACACAAGAGACTGAGCGGAAGTTGAATTTATTTAGATTGTAAGGTCGGAGACTTGAATGAAAGAAGAAGAATGAAGAGAAGAATACTTGATTTGAGATGTAATCGATTGATTACAAATGTATTTATTAAGGAGTATTTATACACTTGAGATGAGATAAATAACAACCATCTTAGTGGCTTTCTATACGTATAACAATATTTACAACAAATCTATATTCTTCTAGTAACTTTTAGAAGCATCCAAACTATAATTCAACACATATCAGTTGATACCTGTTTTATCCCATAATATTTTCATTGTTTCTGATTATGATCTGCTTAACATTTTGTCAGCTATCACGATGGCTTGAAGAAATGGGTAGATGGTGGAAACTCTAGAAAGTTTAGACCTGAAATGCTTCGTCCAATGGGTTTATCCAGAGGATGTAACTGTAATTGCATGCATGGGGACGGGCTCTCCCTCGAAAGGTAAGGAACGAGGAAAATTCGTCTTTTCACAGTTGTTATCGGATTGATCAATGTGTTTTCTTTCTGTAAAATAGGCCAAACATGATTCTGTACGGGATCGACAATATTTGTGATCTCTTTCGACCAAAGGTGCGTAATTAAATTATCACTGCCATTGCTAGAACCGCCAAATCGGCGATTCCAGCTTTGCATTGCGTCGTCCACATTTGATATGGCGTCGTTAAGGTGCTAGGAACCTGACCTCGCCGGTGCTGGAATCGCCAAGGATTGGATTACGTCGTCTATAGGAGTCGCCTGACAAAGGACGACGTCATGGGTGCAAATTAAATCCATCATTGTCGTGGCGTCGTCCATAGGATATATTATTGGTGGTGACGCAAATTTAACATATATAATATATATTATAAAATCACTCTGCGTAAGTGTCCCCAATGTCCTCTACGTGCAATTAGACGGACATGAAAATCTTTTCATGCGGTTTCATGCGCACGTCATGGCTCGAATCTCTTTGGCTAGGAGCTACCTATCCATAGCGGTATGCATGGGACTATGGGATGTCCTCCCCTATATATTTGTTATTTTAATATTTTCTTATCGAGTCGAGTTGACAAGACCGAAATATTCGAGTCCAAACTTACATCCCTAATAGGTGAATTAATGGTCTATATATTGGTAATTACCTAGCGGCATAAAATCCTTATTATTATATTAATAATATAATCAAATAATTTTTAAAATTTTAAATAAAATAAAACATTAAATAATTCTTAGTAGAAAAGTGAAGATACATTCGCGACGACGACGACGACGAGGAGAAGAAAATGAAAATGGAAGAAGAAAAAGAGAAATGATAATAATATTAGGGTTTAGATTTTAAAAGAAGAGGAAATTTTATTAAATGTGTAAATTAATTTTTTATAAAATAAATTTTTACATCAAATAATTTTTTGAGATAGAAAAAACAATTTAATTTACAATTTTTCAATTTGCAAAAAAGAAATTACAAATTTTCAATCACTAATTTAAAGATGTAATTATTTAAGGTTTGTATTATAAAATTTTATTATTTTTTAAAAGGCTTCATCATAATTAAGTTTGAGGTTGGGCCTTAATTACAATTTGTCATTTCCACTTAAAACCCAATATGATCTGGTCCGACCCAATCTACAATAAAACCCTACCCATTATATAATTCCACCCTCCACAAATCCGCCGCCTCCAAAATGGACATCTCAAACAGGAGCCAGCGGTTTTGGGAGAAGTCAAATACTCCACAGTAAGTGAATGTAAAATCATATTTTATTTTTTCACTTCATGTTACTTTCAAGCTTTAGCAGCAGATTTGAATCCTTTTTTTATTTCTTTTCTGTTAATGGTGAATGGGTTGTTATAATAATAATCAATCAATTTGTTTTAGATTTTTTAAGTTTCGAGATGAATTTTTGTTTCTAATGGTTCATTATATTTTGTGCAGGTTGAATGTGTTATATGATAAAAGATATTTTATGAAAACATTAAATTACAAGACTCAATTATTTATAAAGGTTAAATAGTTTTATTTTTATCATTTCTCAACTTATTTTTTTTTATAAAAATTAAATTCATTTTTTTGCTTATACAAATTTATCAATATATTTTTCTCTGAGTTTTAATCAATTAATTTAGGTTTATAATTAATGATTTAGGTCTCATATCATTATTTTTATCCTGATTTTATATTTTTAGATTTGATAAATTTGTAAAAATTAAAATGATATTTTAGTTAATTGTTTAAAATTAATATTTAAGTGAATTAATGTTAACGGAATTTTCGTTAAAAATAATTATTATCAAAATTGACGGAATTTGTAACGGAATTTCCGTTAACTTTGCTATTTCCGTTACGAATACTAGATATCAAGATGAACTTATATATTGTCACGGATTTTTTAACTATTTTTAACGGATATTCCGTTACAAATAGTAATAATTTTCATTCCCCCCCCTTTAACTATTTCATTCCCATCTATTTCATTTTCCCCAATATTTCCCTCATTTTTTAGGGCTAATAATGATAATAGGGTTAGGGTTAGAGTAAATGTAAATAATTAGGGTTAAGGTTAGTGTTAAGGTTAATAGAAATTAATAAAAATAAGTATATATATATATTTAGATGGTGTTAGGATTAGAAGTTAGGGTTAAAAGTAAGAGTTAGAAGTTAGGGTTAAAAGAAGTTAGATTATATTGTTTTAGATATTATAAATGATAAAAATTTTAAAGTTAGATTATAATTAGATAATTATAAAAATTATAAATTGAAGTTATTTTAGATATTTTTAATTTTAAAGTTAAAAAATAAATTTAAAGAAGATATTTTAATTTTTAAAGTTAAAATTTTAATTATAAAAGTTATTTTAAATTATAAATCCTAAAAAGTAAAAAATCATTTTAATAAATTAAATATTTTAAAACTTATAAAATAAGTTTATTTTACATTAAAAAAATAGAAGTTATAAATTAAAGTTATTTTAAATTATAAATTCTAAAAAATAAAAAATTAACAACTAGTGATTTTTTTAAAAATTATTAAAAATTAATTACAACTAGTGATTTTAATAAATTTTAATATTAACTTTTAAATTTTAAACTAAGTTAAATTATAATATCCCCAAAAGTATAAACTAAGTTAAGTCATTTTAGTCATTTTAAATGTTTTCCCAAATTGTGTTAAATTAAGTCATTTTAAAGTTATTTCCCCAAATCGAGTTTCCCCAAATCAAAAACCCCAAATCCTTCTTGAAGTTAAAACTCCAAATCCTTCAGGTGATTCTTTCTGTCCGGCGACGATCCCTCCAGTTTGCTGACGAACATCTTCCAGGTAAGTTCATCACTTCCAGTCCATTCCATTCCGTTTATTTATATTCTTAAAATTGCAATTTTCAATGATTATTGTTTAGTGTCCAAATTCCATTCCAGTTCATTGAGTTTAGTGTCCAAATTCCAAATCAATGATTATTTTTACGACCATGATTATTCCAAATTCCATAATTTCTAATTTTCCATTGAGTATTGACCTTGTATTTGAGTTTTCTGTTATTTATGTTATTTTCGTCGTAAGTATATAACAGTGCGATGGCCGTAGAAGTTTGTCCCCAAGTTTAAATCCTTTGCGGAACTCATGCAATATAATGTTCTCCTCAAATTCTGAAGAATCCTCTTGCATAATAGCCTCTTGCATAATAGTCTATGTGGTTGGGGAATAAGTGATGGATCTAACTAATTTACAATTTCTGAAGATTTCATTCCGTTTGTACTTCTAGACGGTCCTTTTTTCTGTGAATGGATCGAGCATGGGATGAAGGCATAGTGTTAAGATCTGTTTGTTTTTATTATTATTGTGATATATTTTGGATTAAAAAACGTAGCAAAATTATTAGAGAGTAACCGAGAGATTCTGGCAAAAAACTTGTAGATGAATATGGATTGAATTGGGACTAATCTGATCATGTTAATGAATCATCCACGGAGACATCCTAAAAATTTCTCGATTCCTACTTTAAGAGGTTTCGATTCCTATTTTGAGGAGCGGCGCCTGAAGTTGATCGCGACTTGTGGGCTGAAAAATAAGATATCGACTAATGAATATTGATGCAATCCATATTAATTTATTTCACTGTGACTGATCACTCACTTATTTCACTTCTTTGGGATAATGGGATGGGCAAATTTTGAGTTAAATTAATTATGTTTTTATTTTATAAAATAGATGTTTTATATAAATCATTTACTGGTATTTGATTACATATATGATATATCTGATCACAAATATATCTGATTACTCCAGTCCGGCCACTCCAGTTCGACAACTTCCAGTCTTTTGGTAACACTCCAGTCCGGCAACTTCCAGGTAAGAGTCCTTTGGTACTTTTGGGTATTTTCGATCCTTAAAATTTATAAACTTTTAGTTTCTATCGACTATCGTATGATTCACATCGTGTTTAATTTTATAGTTTTATTGTTTTAAGTTTTTATAATAAAAGTTTTACTGTTTGGAGTGTTGTATTGAAAAGGCCATCTAGAGATTTGTAGTGCTTAATTATGGATTTCTTATATATTATTTGTGAGTAATTTTTTTATTTTATTTTATTCTTTTGTTTTTATTGATTTTAAGTGCTGAATATTTTGTTGTATTCACAGATTATAAATGACACCCAAAAAAACATTGGTTAGTAAGAAACGACGACTTACACGAAGTTCTGTCGACCATGAAAAACTTTTTTCAAGTACTCATGTTTCGACTGCAACTTCGACTCCAACTTCAACTCCTCAAATTCCAACTCCAATTTCGAATCCAACTCCAACTCAAATTCCAATTCTAACTCCTCAAGGTTCGAGTACTCTAACTCCAAATCAAATTCCAACTCCAACTCTTCAAGGTTCGAGTACTCCAACTATTCAAGTACCAACAACAATGGGTGAATCTAATTCCGACTCGGATCTCGGAGATAATGATGGTAACTAACTAATTATAATCGATGTGTATATTATATAATTGATTGATTTATGTGTATTTATTGATTCATTATTTTTTATTTCAGAATTGAGTTTATTAAATAGAAGAGGTAGAAACTTAGATCATCCGGAAGATCACCCCAAACAAGGTGAAAGATTTAAAGTAGAATGGAAGCCAACGCACATGCAACCAACTAGACATCTGCGTAAGAAATTTAATGTTATGATCAATAGAATCGCAAAAATACATACAATTTTTTCATTGAATGTGAACTGGCCGAAACAAACATCTCAGAACTTTCGATAAGCATTTGAGTACATTGAGGTATGTTTATTTTTATTTTCTGATTTAGATTTTTTTTAGTCGAATAATATTTCAATTTTTATTATATAGGTTGATTTTGATTTAGACGGTTACCCAAATGCTCATCAATACATCAAATTCAAACTCAACAATACTTGGAGGCGTTATCGAAACTATATAAAGGAAAAATACTTTAATCCATTTGTTGATGATGAATCAATTGAAAAGATGTATGTTAGTCTTCCTCCATACATTGATCGATTCACTTTCGAAAAGTGTGTGGAAGAATTATGGACTAAAGAAAAATTTATGGTATTGTTTTTTATACATCTATACTTGAATTATTTACTATTTTATATTGTAAGTTGTTTAACATTGTATATGAATTCGCAGAGAAAATCCAAAATAAACAAAACAAACCGGACGAAGAAGATACTAAATCATAAAACATGGTCAATTCCTTTCAGTGCAATAAGAGAAAATCTGCAACGCGAAGGCATTGAGGCATCACGAATCAATGTATTGATTCGTTCTTCTGGTACTGAGTAAATCTTAGTTTATTTTATAATGTTCATAATTAGTAATTTATTGATTTACTCATAACTTATTACCTATTTTATAGAGAAACGTGTATGAATATTACAAAAGTGATAAAATTCAAGAATTACGTCCAACAACGGATGAAGATATATATTTTAAATTATTTTATTATTTTAAATTATTTAAATGTTTTATTTTTTTATATATTTTTTTTTTGTATTTAGGTGATTCAACAAAAATGCATTTTAAAATTTATTTAAAGCAAAAAAGGAAGGCACATTGGACTTGGTGGAGAATCGTTTGTTGAGTCGAACATTGTTTCTACTAGATTTTCAATTGAAATAAATGCAAGATCTATTGAGAAAGAAAAAGAAAAAGAAAAAATGAACGATCAAATGGAGAAGTTAATAGAGGTATGAGGATGAAAGTCAATAAAATTTTAAAGTAATACATAAATATAAATGAATCGTAAATGTTTTACAGGATAATCGAGTTTTAAAAAGAAAATATGATGAAATGTTTAATATGTTTGAAGACCTGAAGAAAACAGTTTTATCCCAATCAAATACAATTCCACAACCTTTAGATCGTGGATCGTTGCAAGATAGAAGTATTAATGCAGGTCAGAGCGATTAAAGATATCAAACTCCTCCATCCAAATAGGTCTTCCGTGTTATTTTTGTTGAATGTTAGTTTTGTTGAATGTTGTGTTTGTTGAATGTTGTTTTTGTATTAAATATTTGTTGAATATTAAATGAATTTACAAAAATTAATATTAATTGAATGAATTTACAGGAATTTGCAATGATTTTAAAGGATTTTGCATTTAATTTACAGAAAAAATGTATTTACTGGAATTCCAGATGGAATTTTTTTTTACAAAAAAAAATTGTAACGGAATTTGTAACGGAATTTCCGTTATAAATACTTAAAAATTTTGTAACGAATTTTTCGTTCCGTTAACTTTAAAGTATTTTTAACGGATTTTTATAACGGATTTTGGTATTAATAACGAAAATTTTGTATTAGACCAAAGTTAACGAAATTTCCTTTAAAAATAGTATTTGTAATGGAAATTCCGTTAACTTTGCTCGTCCAACCGTCTACTTTTTTTTGTAGTGAGAAAATGAAAATGGAAGAAGAGAGAGAGAAATGATAATAATATTAGGGTTTAGATTTTAAAAGAAGAGGAATTTTTATTAAATATGTATATTGATTTTTGATAAAATAAAATTTTTATTTTTTATAATTTTTTTCATATTTCAGACGAGCTTTGGTTAACCCGATCTGAAAAAATTCAGGATCAGATCTTCCATATCGGGTTTTATGATCGGAAATATCCACCCGAGCCCGATATGTTCGGGTTTGACCTGACTCACGCCCACCCCTAATCAGAATCAACATAGTTACATCAAATAATTTTTTGAGATAGAAAAATCATTTTAATTTACAATTTTTAATTTGCAAAAAAAAAATTACAAATTTTCAATCACTAATTTAAAGATGTAATTATTTAAGGTTTGTATTATAAAATTTTATTATTTTTTAAAAGGCTTCTTCATAATTAAGTTTGAAGTTGGGCCTTAATTACAATTTGTCATTTCCACTTAAAACTCAATATGATCTGGTCCGACCCAATCTACAATAAAACCCTACCCATTATATAATTCCACCCTCCACAAACCCGCCGCCTCCAAAATGGACATCTCAAACAGGAGCCAGCGGTTTTGGGAGAAGTCAAATACTCCACAGTAAGTGAATGTAAAATCATATTTTATTTTTTCACTTCATGTTACTTTCAAGCTTTAGCAGCAGATTTGAATCCTTTTTTTATTTCTTTTCTGTTAATGGTGAATGGGTTGTTATAATAATAATCAATCAATTCGTTTTAGATTTTTTAAGTTTCGAGATGAATTTTTGTTTCTAATGGTTCATTATATTTTGTGCAGGTTGAATGTGTTATATGATAAAAGATATTTTATGAAAACATTAAATTACAAGACTCAATTATTTATAAGTGGTAAATAGTTTTATTTTTATCATTTCTCAACTTATTTTTTTTATAAAAATTAAATTCATTTTTTTGCTTATACAAATTTATCAATATATTTTTCTCTGAGTTTTAATCAATTAATTTAGGTTTATTATTAATGATTTAGGTCTTATATCATTATTTTTATCCTGATTTTATATTTTTAGATTTGATGAATTTGTAAAAATTAAAATGATATTTTAGTTAATTGTTTAAAATTAATATTTAAGTGAATTAATGTTTAAAATAATATTTAAGTAATTAAGTAAATTAGTGTATTAATATATACACTCCGTTTCTAAGACGGCCCACTCATCCTATTCTTCACTTTTAAGGATGTCCTATTTTTAAAAACGATTGGCCCCAAATTCCGTTTTCATTTTATTGATGAGGTTACGTCCGCCGTCTTCTAATATTAGTTTCATTTTATAAAACTATTTCGTTAAGTTTTTCCTAGTTTTTCATTTCATCTAATTCTCACATTCATTTTTGTATCCATTTTGATCGTGTTTTGAAAAGTTTCCTTTGGGAAACTGGTTTTTGCCAACTCATCTCAATGTCCTAACATGGAAGGTTTAATGCTACTGTTTTCAGTTTTCACCACATTTTCCACTAAATATTGGTGTTTCAATTTGGTAGCATTAACAATGTTTTTTGTCCAAGTAATGATTGTGGATTTCGCTGGCATTCAGTTATGTTTTTACATTCATTTTCACTAAAATAATAAATCTGTAATTCCCTAGCATTAATCCTGTTTTGGACAAAATTTGTCACGAAATAATGCATTTCATATTTCTAATGCCGCTTCAACTTGTTTTCGACAAAATTTCGATTTGCCCAATTTCTTCTTCAACATTTCGCATGCCTTGAATTATGTTTTTAACTTCATTTTCGTCCCAAATAATAATCATTCAGTAATTTCCTTGGATTAAACCTGTTTTGGACAAAATTTCGATTTGCCCATATTTTGTTAACGTATTTCATATTTCGTGTGCCGCTTCAACGACCACAAATGGTCGATATTATGCTCCAATCATCAATGTCTGCCTGACTCATCCTATTCTTCATTTCTCAGGATGTCATTTTTCTAAAAATGTTTGGCCCCAAATTCCATTTTTTGTTGATTCAATAAAATTAATTTGATAAATATTTCCTAGTTCATTTCTTCGAGTTTTCACATTCCTTTTTCTATTCATTTGGATTATGTTTTGAAAAATTTCCTTTAAACAATATTTTTCACTTCCTCATCTCAATGTTGCTGTTATTTATACTGTTTTTCAGCACGTTTTTCTGATTTTTATGTTTCTGAATTCTGATTTTTATGTTTCTTAAACAATCTTTATGTTTTTGATATTAATTTATGTTTATGATATTTATGTTTCTGAATTCTGATATTTATGTTTCTTAAACAATCTTTATGTAAATTATATTAGGTGTGGTTAGAGACATAATAGACGTTCAAAGTATTGAAGATACACATATCCCTATATCTCAAGATGCTCCTATAGGAAATCATAGTGTACCTATTACTACTACCGGCATATCTTCTACAATATTAGTCAATGATTCTGAACATCCTGAAGTTAATAAAGTTAAAAGGAAGAGATCTTTGACATTCGTTGTTTGGAATGATTATGAAAGAACAGAGAATCCAGATGGTTCCATCACAGCTAAATGCAAGTATTGTACACACAAAACTAGTGGTGACAGTAGTAAAGGTACAACACATTTATCTACGCACACCAAAAATTGTAGACGCGCAGACATTAGACAGACAATATTGGCAAGTTCTGGGAATACAACAAATACTATTGGAACTTACAGATTTGATGCAGAGGTTGAGAGAACTTTGTTTGCTCAAATGGTAATGAAACACGGTTATCTATTTCTTTTTATCACTACAAAAAATCAGCGCAGTTCTGGCGCCCATCTTAGGCCGCCGGTAGATACGACCGGCGGCCAGGCCGACGGAAGGTTACACTTATCCGCCTGCATAATTTTCCCTCGTAAATGAGAGAAATTTGTTGGCGGCCAGGCCGACGGAATATTTTTTTGTAAAAAATACCAGCGGCCTGGCCTGTAAGAAAAAAAATTCCAGATTCTTTCATTTCCCCCCAAATCGTTCCCACTCCTCCATAATCTTCCCCAAGTCTCCTCCGATGATCTAGGCGTCCTCCGCTCAGTTTCTTTTGGTCATCAAAGGTAAATCTTATCTTCATCTTTCTCTCTTCTTCTTGATTTATTTCCTCTTCTTCTTTTTCTTCTTATTCCCGTTTTTCTTCTTATTTTTCATGTATTCTTTTTATTTTCTTCTTCATGTAATCTTCTTTTTTTGATTTGGGGTTTATTGATTTTGTGATTGTTTATGTTAAATATTGATTTTATGTTGATCTTCATTTATTTATTTTGATTTGGGGTTTATTTGATTATTGTATTTAGGGGTTTTATCTATTTTAGTGTTTATGTAATTGGGATTTGTGTATTTTAGGGTTTATGTATTTTTGGGTGTTTTAGATTTTAGTGTTTTTAGGTGTTTGACTAATTGACTGTTAATTTTATATGATATATTTATTGTTTTAAATCTTTATTTAGTGTTAATTTAGTTAATTATATGTACTGTAATTTAGTTTATTTAGGGTTTATTTTTTGGTGTTTTAGTGTTAATTTAGTTTTAAATATACTGTTTTCGTATTTTTTTGGTGTTTAAATGTACTGTAAGTGTTAATTTAGTTTATATGTACTGTTTTTAAACTTAATAAATAGTAAATATGTACTGTTTTAATTATGTTACTAATTTAGTTATATTATTAATTGAAATGTTACATGTCTGAAATTTAATCTATATGTTAAATTTATTTTAGGTTGAATTTCTACCGGGCATTTTTCTCCGATCCCCGGCCGTCGAACTGTTTTCTCCGCCGGACATCTCCCGGCCGGTGTTAGTTTTGGAGGTTTGTAATTTACAAATTTAAGGTCTTTTGATATTGTGTATGTGTTGATCAATATAGTTTGTGATATGTGTATGTGTTGTGTTGATCAATATTGTGTATGTGTTGATCAATATAGTTTATATTAAATATTGATTTTATGTTGATCTTCATTTATTTATTTTGATTTGGGGTTTATTTGATTATTGTATTTAGGGGTTTTATCTATTTTAGTGTTTATGTAATTGGGATTTGTGTATTTTAGGGTTTATGTATTTTAGGGTGTTTTAGTTTATGGTTTTTAGTTTTAGTTATTATTGATTAATGTGTTGTTTAAGTTATTGATTAATTTGAAGTTATTATTGATTCATTTGATTAATTTGATTATTGATTAATGTTTTTATGTTGTACTGTTGAAGTTATTGATTAATGTGTTGTACTGTTTTTATGTTTGTTATGTAGGATTTAAGTAATGTTTATTTAGTAATGTTTATGTTTAGGATTTATGTAGTACTGTTTTTATGTTTATGTTTATGTAGTAGGATTTAAGTAATGTTTATTGATTAATTTATGGATCTATTGTTTGTGATAAAAAGTTATATATCTAGTGTTATATATCTATTGTTTTTAATTTAGTGTTTATATCTACATTTTTAATCTTGATTTAAATATATTTTCTGTTTAGTGTTAATTTAGTGTTAATATATTTAAATCTTTATCTAGTCTAGTCTACTGTTATTTAAATCTACTGTTAATTTAGTGTTATTTGATGTATGATTAGTTATTTGATGTATAATTTAGTGTTAAATCTACTGATTTAGGTGTTTTTGCACTCTGCTGGCCGATTTGATTTGGGTGTTTTTGCACTCTGCTGGATTTTCAGTTGTTCTACATGTGCAGTTTAAATGAAGATAGAGAATAACTACGATCGTCTTGTATCTATGTTCACTATTAATATCTTGATTTAGTTAACTTTTCAATTGGTTAGTTGTAGGTACTATCGGTTGTTTTTCTGTTTGAGAGTATATAACATTATATTTCAATGCAAATGAATTTTAAAAAACTAACTAAAATTTATTGGAATTTTGGAGATAATTTGATTCGCAAATGAAATTTATTGGAATTTATTTATTCTTCATCTTTTTCTCTCCTTTTTTTTCTTGTTTATGATTTGGGGTTTATGATTTGGGGTTATTTGATTTAGGGATTTATTATTTGTGAAAGTTGTCTTATCTTCATGCCTTAATACTGTTTTTGTTTATTGGATTGTTTTTGTTTATTGGATTGTTTTTGATTTGGGTGTTTTTGCACTCTGCTGGCCGATTTGATTTGGGTGTTTTTGCACTCTGCTGGATTTTCAGTTGTTCTACATATGCAGTTTAAATGAAGATAGAGAATAACAACGATCGTCTTGTATCTATGTTCACTATTAATATCTTGATTTAGCTAACTTTTCAATTGGTTAGTTGTAGGTACTATCGGTTGTTTTTCTGTTTGAGAGTATATAACATTATACTACAATGCAAATGAATTTTAAAAAACTAACTAAAATTTATTGGAATTTTGGAGATAATTTGATTCGCAAATGAAATTTATTGGAATTTATTTTAAAACACTCACATGAAGAAGAAGCAATCTTTATTATTGCTGGAAATTTATTTGATTGATCTATTATTGCTGGAATTTTATTATAGGTATATAGTTTCTTGAATTTTTGTTTTAATTTAATGAAATAGGTATGTTCTGTTTTTAATTTTTAATCAAATAGGTTTGCTGGATTTTTTATTTAAATGAAGTAGGTCTGTTCTGTTTTAATGTTGCTGGATAATTGAACTTTTAATGATTTAATTTTTTGATCAATATGGTTTATTGGAATTTTTTGAATTGTTTTATTTTGTGTTATGTTTTAAATTGTTTTTGAATTTTTTATTTAAATATTCTGTTTTAATTAATTATTTAAATTTTCTCTTTTAATTCATGTCATTTTTTAGGTTGAATTTGATTGATCTCCGTTCCCCGCTGTGCCGAACTCTTTTTAATTGTTGTTGGACCATCTCACGCCAGTTGTTTGTTTTGATTAAGGTATGTAATTTGCAAATTAATTAATGTCTTTTGATACAAATTGTGTGAATTTAAAATGAATACAAATTATTTGAAATGAATGCTATGAAATAATGAAATGCCATGATCAATGTAATATTTTTTATTAATTTATTAATTAGTTAATATAATTTGCATGTTAATTAAATAATTGGAAAATGAAATGCATGTTCTTAAATTGTGTAAATTTAAAATGAATACAAATTTTTTGAAATGAATGCTATTAAATAATGAAATGCCATGAAATGAATTGAAATACATGAGTTAAAATGAATGCATGTGTTAAAATAAATGCATGAGGTAAAATGAATGCATGATTTTAAATTAAATAGAAAATTAAATAAATTTAAAAATTAGTTAAATAAATGTTCAGTAATTATTTTATATAAAATTAGGTAAATAATTATTTAATTGAAAAATAATTAAATAATTTATTAATTAATTAGGGTTAGGGTAAGTTAATTTTTTAATAATTGTTGAACAACAATTATTTCAAAATTAAAATCATTTATTTAATTAATAATTAAATAAATAAATAATTATTTAATTAAATTTAAATAATTATTTAATTAATTAATAATTAAAAAAAGTAACAATCAGATTTTCTATAAGTGTGATTGTTAGTAAATTTTTAAATAATTAATAATTAAATAATTAATTAATAATTAATTAAATATTAATTAAAAAAATATTGAAAATTCCATTAATCAGTTTTTATATTGAAAACTTGATTTAAAATCCAATGTTGAATACAATTATTTGAAAATTAAAATCATTTATTTAATTAATAATTAAATAATTTAAATAATAATTTAATTAATTAATAATTAAAAAAAGTAACAATCAGATTTTCTATAAGTGTGATGGTTAGTTAATTTTTAAATAATTGTTGAATAATTAATAATTAATTATTAATTAAAAAAATATTGAAAATTTCATTAATCAGTTTTTATATTGAGAACTTGATTTAAAATCCAATGTTGAAAATAATTATTTCAAAATTAAAATCATTTATTTATTTAATTAATAATTAAATAAATAATTATTTAATTAAATTTAAATAATTATTATCCTTATTTAATTAATTATCTTTCGATTAATTAGATTATCCTTATTTTATTTAGATGTATTGGTTACTAGTAGCATTCGTTCTATCGGTTTTCATTGTCGTCACGACTCCCGATCAGAGTGATCATTCAACTGATGAACAAGATTATGATCATCCGAATCTACATGAGATGAACATGGCTGGGTGCGATGGTGATCAAATGAAGAAAAAAACAAGAGAACAAAACAAAGATTATGCTGAATATCATCCATCACAAGGACAATGGTTTGTAATAAAATTCAAAAATGATCAAATTGTCCACGATAGCGTAGCAAAAAAACTAAACAAGAAATGCGCAATGGTCGCGAACGATTTCAAACTACTACCAATGGACGTACCGTGGTTTGAACAAGACCAGAAAAACATAGACGAGCCGATGACAACGATACAGGTTTATTAATTAATATTTAATTATTATTATAGATTTTATAGTTAATTAATAATTAATTTTATAATTATTTACCGAACAGAGAGAATTTGATTACAGCGAGTCAACCTTTGATTATCGACGTGTCAATGAAAGGTTAAACAAATTATGGAGAAGCGTTTATAACTCTTTATTGGATAAATATAATAACAAAGATCTAACAGTCGAAGAGGTTATGAGAACATTGCCCGACTACATCATCAAAGAACAATTTCTAAAAAAGCTGATCGAGAGAAGATCACCGAGGGGATTAGTACGTATTAATTAATTTCTTCTTTTTAATTGCAATTAATAACTTAATTATTTTCTTTTTTTTAACTTAATTATTTTTTTTAACTTAATATAGGAAATTTCTGAAATTAACAAAGGCAATCGGGCTAAACAAACATCACACAGTTTAGTTTCGAAAAATCTGGCACAAAGAAATTACGAAGTTTTAAGTAAATTATTTAATTTCATATTTACTTTCAAGTTCTTTTTTATTTTTTCTTTCATATTTAATTTCATATTTTTTTTTTTCCTAATTTTAATATTACAGGAACAAAAGGGATTAAATGATATTGAAACTTGGAAACTCAATATAAAGGCAGCTTATCCAAAAGACGAACGAGTGGTACATAATCTTTTATATTTATAATTACAGTTAATTACTATTTGTTTGACTATTTTCATTTGTTTTTTAAGGATAAAGCGGTTAAATAGATAGACAGTGAAGAAGCCAAAAATATGGCTCAACAAAAAAATATGACTGACACGGTAATTATTTTATATTTTTTTCAATATAATTTAATAGTTATATTTACATTAATAATTATCATGTTTTCTTTTTCATTAGGCTCTAATCCAATTTGCTATAACCGAATTTATCGGTCGAAGCTCGAAAAAATCAAAAATATTAGGAACAACTGGTTCCTCATTGAGCAAAAAGACAACACATCGGATGAATGTGGGGAACTTCTGCATGGACAAAGGAAAAGATGCAATGACCGAAGCAAAGGTTGAAGATAAGGTCAACGAGGATGTCGAGAGAGCGATGGTTCGTCAAAATGAAGCGTTTATGGCTCGTCAAATGACGTTTTTCGAACAATACAACAACGCAATGCTCGCTCAAAATCCGAACATGCGCTTACCGGAGTTTCCGCCAATCTTCAACAACGATGCAGCGCAGAACATTTATACTCCTGGAGCGTCATCTTTTAGAGCCGCACCGTCTACTCAACTACCAACGCAAGAAACTACGACGTCTCTACAAACTACGCCACAAGAGGAGCACACCACTCCACAACCGCGTGGAGGAAGATCGATAATATTCACGAAAGAGACATTACGAAAGGTGGTCGGAACAAAAAAAAAGAAAAAGAACGAAAAAAAGAAGTTAAATTAGTGATTATCGAAGTTAATTTTTGTTATACATTAAATATTAAATTTCAAATTAAATTTTATTATCAATTTCATTTTTATTTTCAATTTTATATTAATTTAATTTTATTTTATTTTTTTCAAAAGTGAACCAGCGGCTTGGCCGCCAGAAATTTTTTCCCTGTAAATTTTTTTCCTGCTGGGAAATATTAGCCAGAGGCCAGGCCGCCGGAAAATTATTTTCCGAAAAAATTCGGAAAATTATTTTCCGGATATAATTTTCAAAAAAAAATGTCGACGACTAAGCCGCCGGGACAATTTCTGTTAAAATCGGAATCCAAAATTTTTTGCCGGAACTATTATACCGGCGACCTGAACGCCGAAATTTGCCGCCAGAACTGCGTTGGTTTTTTGTAGTGTATAAAACATGAGTTTTTTAAAAAGTGAGTGATTTTCATTTTGCAAATGTACAAATTTAGAACCAAAAATATTATCAAGTTTGATTGCCTAAATGTTTATAAGATAGAAAAAGCAAAGTTGCAAAGTACCTTTGATGGTATTTCATCTAGGATTAACCTCACAACTGATTTATGAACTCCAGATCATCAGAACCTGTGGTATTGTTGTGTGTCCTGCCATTATATAGATGATTCATGGAAATTGAATAAGAAAATTACTGCCTTCAATTTTCATGAATGCCCACACACTGGTGAAGTCCTTGGAAATTGGCTGAAACAAAAGATCTTGGAATGAAATATCGATAAAAAGGTCTACTCAATCGTAGTTGACAATGCGAGCAACAACAAACCAGTGGTAATGATGATTAAGAATTCGTTGAATAGTAAGGGGTATTAGCTAAAAATAGAGATTTATTCCGTATTCGATGTTCTGTTCATATTATTAATTTGATTGTTAAAAGTAAAATGAAAATAATATTATCATTGATTGAGGAAAGATCTTAGTCCAACAAGCTGACATATCAGATAGCAAACAATCTGCATGGTTTGCGGAAATTAGAAATTTTTAATATTGAGTTTGATCATAATGGTTTGATGGTTCATTCTTGATGGTTGCCTCGACTTACAAATAATTTATCTTCGAGATTTCATATTTTTAAAATTCGAAGATGATTTAAAAGTTAGATTGGATAAGGTTAATGTGAAATGTTTTAATTTTTGGAAGGGCGAGATTGTTGGTATTGATCCTAATGCTGATTATGTTTATCCAAAAGAGGAAAACCCACAAGTACTCACCTTCTTCATTCTTTTTTTTCCCAATATAATATATGTTTATCATTTTAAAGATTAGTTTCGTTTTTAGTGTATCTTTTTTTCATCTTATTGTTTACAAGCATACAATATATTTTTATCATTTTAAAGATGAATTTCATTCTTGGTCGTTTATTCTCTCGTCGAATCTTCTTTCTCATTCTTATTTTGATAAACATAAATTAAATTTTTTTTGATATTTACCTAAATAACCTAATCTTTATTTTTTCCTCGTTTTAAGATTTACCTAGCCATAACTGAATATTTTCTACAGGCAAAATAAACCTACAGTGCATCGAGTTTATCAATGGATCCCTCTGACTCTGACTCCGACCTCGAAGATGATGGTAACTAACTAATTATAATCGACGTGTATATTATATAATTGATTGATTTATGTGTATTTATTGACTCATTATTTTTTATTTCAGAAATGAGACTACCAAATAGAAGAGATAGAAACATAGATCATCCTAAAGATCATCCCGAACAAGGTAAAAGATTTAAAATAGAATGGGAGCTAACACACATGCAACCAACTTGACATCTACGTAAGAAATTTAATGTTATGATCAATAGAGTTGTAAAAATTGCATATGATTTTTCCATTGAATGTAAAGATGTATGTTAGTCTTCTTCCATACATTGATCGATTCATTTTCAAAAAGTGTGTGGATGAATTATGGACTACAGAATAATTTAAGATATTGTTTTTTATACATCCATATTTCAATTATTTAATATTATTGTAAGTTGTATAACATTGTATATGAATTCGCAGAGAAAATCAGAAATAAACAAAACAAACCGGACGAAGAAGATACTCAATCATAAAACAAAGTCTATTCCTTTCAGTGCAATAAGAGAAAACCTGCAACGCGAAGGCATTGAAGCATCACGAAGGCATTGAGAAACTATGTATTGATTCGTTTTTCTGGTAATGACAACAAAGTCATTGTAAGTCTTATTTTATTTTATAATGTTCGTTATTAATATTTTATCGATCTACTCATAGCAAATTACTTATTTTATAGAAAAACATGTCTGAAGATTACAATAGTAATGAAATTCAACAATTACGTACAACAACGGATGAAAATGTACGTTTTAAATAATTTTATTATTTCAAATTATTTAAATGTTTTATTTTCTTATATATTATTTTTCGCTTTTAGGTGATTTAACAAAAATGTATAGAAAAATTTATTAAAAGTAAAAAAGGGAGGTACATTGGACTTGGTGGAGGATCATATGCTGAGTCGAGCACTGTTTCTATCAGATTTTCAGTTGAAATGAATGCAAGATCTCTTGAGAAAGAAAAAGAAAAAATGGACGATCAAATGAAGATGTTACTAGAGGTATGTGTATGATAGCACATAAAATTTTAAACTAATACATAAATTAATATGAATTATGAATTTTAAATATTTTATAGGAAAATCGATATTTTAAAAAGAAATATGAGGAAATTTTTAAAATGTATCAAGACATGAAGAAAATATTTTTATCACAATCAAATACAACTCCACAACTTTTAGATCATGGATCGTTGCAAGATAAAAGTAATGCAGGTCAGAGCGATCAAAAATATCAAACTCCTCCATCCAAATAGTTCTTCCATGTGAGTTTTGTTGAATGTTTTTGTATTGAATATTGAATGAATTTACAGGAATTAATATTGAATGAATTTACAGGAATTTACAATGAATTTACAGAAATTCTGAATTTGAAAGCTAGATTGGATAAGGTTAAAGTGAAATGTTTCGATTTTTGGAAGGGCAAGATTGTTGATATTGATCCTAATGCAGATTATGTTTATCCAAAAGAGGAAAACCCACAATTATTGATCACCTTCTTCATTCTTTTTTTCCCAATATAATATGTTTATCATTTCAAAGATTAGTTTCGTTTTTAGTGGTTTCTGTCAAATCTTTTTTTTCATCTTATTGTTTACAAGCATACAGTATATTTTTATCATTTTAAAAATGAATTTCATTCTTGGTCGTTTATTCTGTTGTCCAATCTTCTTTCTCATTCTTATTTTGATAAACATAAATTAAAAATCTTTTGATATTTACCTAAATAACCTAATCTTTATTTTTTCCTCGTTTTAAGATTTACCTAGCCATAACTGAATATTTTCTACAGGCAAGATAAACCTACAGTGCATCGAGTTTATCAATGGATCTCTCCGCGTCGGGTTATTAGTGGTGAGTCATCTATTTTCTGGATTTCCAGAATCCTTACTCCATTCTGAATTATATGTGTACTTTCATTTTTTGCACTCAGATTATGTTTTCTACAGCAATAGATGAAAGATTGTTAGCTTCCTATTTTTTTCTACTTGTACTTACCAATTCTATGTTTTTTCCTCCTTTCTATAGCCTTTCGTGATTGGACTGGCCTCTCGGATGATGTTCTTATTAATATATTCGTTAAGGCTGAGACAATTGCTGTCATATGTTTGGCACAATTTGTTTGTCGAAAATGATATAAAGTTTTCAAAAAACCGCAGATATCCCAAAAGGTTTCAATCGAGGTTATAGACCTTGAGTTTGATATTCCATTATCTCATAAATTGGTAGAGATTGTAAAAACTGTGATTGATTGAAGTAATGGTTGTTTGGAAGAAATTTATTTTGAAGGTCATGTTAATTTTAATTCAAGAGCATGCTAAAAGGTACATGCATGCTATCTTCTTGGTTAGTTTTATTTTTGAAATGTTGATTAAGTTTTTTATTGTTTTTCTAACTGAAATTTCATGGCTTATTGATCGTTCAATCTCTATGCATGTATCTAACATAAACTAATTATTACCTACATTTTCTTCTTCCTTAGGTCACCTTGTCTGAAACGATTAACTATTAATTCCGTACAAGAAGAATTTGAAACAGAGTTAATCAAATCTCGTCATAAGTTTCCATCACTTGAGAAGCTTGGTCTCATTGGTTGCTTTGAATTTACTAACAAAGGAATACAATCTATTGGTCAAATTAAAAATTTGAAACATTTTACGTTTGACGGTATTTATTTTGAGGAAAGATCTCAGTCCAACAAGCAGGCATATCAGATAGCAAACAATCTGCATGGTTTGCGGAAATAGGATTAGAGCACCTTTGGTCCGAAAGGAACATGAGGCTCAAGCAGCGCACCTCTAAATTCTCACCATGGATATTATCAGGGACATCAGTTTCTCCTTTAAATCAGAAGATTTTAGGAAGGCTTGTTGTTCCCAATTAAGATAATTATTATGCAAGTTTGGGAGATCAACCTTCTGTGGCAAGTCAATTAGTTATTTAATCACTAGTTGTAATGCTCTATAGTCAATTTACTCATCTTCCTATCTTTTATTTTCTTTATCTCCATTTTGTATTAACGGTATTTTCCTACATTTTTTTGATGAAAAGATTATTTCTATCAAAAGAAAAAAAGAATTTTTTATTTTCTAAATTTTTCAGCTTTATTATTGTATTTTACTTTCATTAATCTTAATCTTTGTCCCAGTTGCGTGAAGTTATCCAGGATACTGTGATTCGCCAGCTTCGTGATGATGATCTCACTATCGTTCAAGCAACACTATCAATAAAGGAATTATCTGATATAGTCAGCTCTCACGTTTTTCTGGCTACAATCCAAGATGTTCTTTACAGATGTATTGATATCTTAAAGACATGCGAGTTCTCTTCATTCTTTTTCTTTTCTTTTACGTCTAAATTAGTTGCTTGAACCTTTTGTTTTTTCAAATGCTAAAATTTCAAATTTAAAAAATGAAAGAGTAAGCAACACAGTACACACAATTGACACAAATACTCACTGGCTACTAATACTATCCTTATGCTGATACTCCCAACAACCACGCTAGACCTCAATCCAAGCGACAATGTCAGGTTCCATTAGCACTCGATGTGTATCAGGTGGACTATGTGGGCAGTCGATCCGATAACAATTAATCCAGGTTAATTGCGCCACAGACCCTGAGCTATTAGGGAAGATGGTGACAACAGTTATTAAAGAAACTACTCTTGATTAACAAGAGATATTTATCTAAAAGATAGTGGATTACATGGGCGGTTATTCCCCACTACGTGAGATGAATGTGAATGGTTGATCTCATGATTTAAACAAGGATCAACCCTATAAAACCCATGAATTTTATGAATTAAATAGAAAATAATATTTACTACTACTGTCTTCTTAATTTCCTATTTTCTTGGACGTTACTCCGATCAACACGTACTCCGGTCGTGTCATTTGGTGCTTTCAATGAACTCTACAACTCCTCCGTCCTCTGCAGGACAACAACAATCAAGCCCACCGGATCAATCGGTGGCCACGGAGAACTTGCGCAACCGTCTAGACGCTGCATCCATTCCCTCCGACGACTCCTTAACACGTCTGGAAAACAGACTCGCATCGATCCTCGACCGCCTGGAATTTAAACGGGGACCAAAACCAACACTACCGGGAACAACTACCATTCCAGACACTAGGACACGTCCAAATGTCCCCAAGATCAAACACCATGGCAACCAACCAACCACAAATAATCACGCCGTCGTCGTCCCAAATCCACCAACCACCCGTGATCACAGCTACGCTCAACGCAACGACGCCAGGACCTCTACAAGGATCCATCCTTCCGTATCTAAGGTTATACCTTCCTCCACCGCCGCCTTTCACACCCACGAACTCGATGTACCCACCCGTGGACACTGCACTGCCTAACGCATCCTCGGAGCATCAGTCACAAGTCCCATTTCAGATAAAATGGAGATTCGAGTTCCCGAAGTTTAATGGGGAAGACCCGCACGGCTGGATACACCGATGCGAGGAATTCTTCCTATTCCACACGACTCCAGAACATCAGAAAGTGGGCGCGGCTGCGTTCAACGTGGAGGGAGATGCTTCGAAATGGCTCCATTAACTCGTTGTCGGAGCTGTGCGCGTTAGTCACCTCACGCTTCGACCCCAGAACAGCCTGCACGGGTCCGCCAAAAGACAACCGTCGAGGTCTACATCAAATAGTTCGAAGAATTAACTAACAGAGTACAAGGATTCACTACCCAATTCAAAGTCGAGACGTTCATCTCAGACTTAAAAATCAAAATTCGTTAAGAAATAGAGCAGTTCTACCCAACTACGGTGCTGGAGGCCAGGAACAGAGCTCTAATGCAAGAGCGAAAAATCTCCCCCAACAGGGCCATTTTTGAGACGTTCCAGAGAGGAGAGTCCTCCACTAGCCGTCGAGTGTTACCACCGGGAGCCAAACCTCTCACCATGGAAGTGTTAGATTGAGATCCGAGACTATAAGGGGAGATAATAGTCTCTTTTCGATTAATGCAAGTTAATAGCGGAATTACCTGCACACACTTAAGTACACAAATGGTTGTATAATAATAATAGTATAATATTGTTAGCAATACAATACTATTATATAATTTTAAAGAATATAATATTATATCTTATAATATTATATATTGGACTTGCCTTTTGCTCTTTAAGTTTACTACAGTATATGAATACGTAGTCAACTTTTCAGATGGTATTTTATAAACAACTATAGTATATGAATACTAAGTTATATTATAAACACAAGTTATATTATAGAGTAAATGATCAGATAACTGGATATATTGATAAGCATGTAAATGACCAGATAACTGGATATATTGATAAACAAGTAAATGACCAGATAACTGGATATATATATGATAAGTAAATGCTTGAACAAATATATGAATAAAGCAATGAATATAACCTCAGATGGTTGACCAGATAACTGGATGAGGGATCTGCGTAAAGTAGTCAACCTCTGTATTTGACCAGATAACTGGAAGAGGGATCTTTTTAATTAAGTGTTGTTTTTAGATAAAAGATAAAACTATAATTAACAGAGAACAACACAAGAGATTTATACTGGTTCACCCAAACAAGGGTTAGTCCAGTCCCGACCAACTGTCGGAATTCACTCGCCTAAAGGTAATGACAAAACCTTAGAGTATCAAGGAAACTCTTAAGAACCTCTCTAAACTTTAAGGCTACTTCGTTTAGGAACCAGTCTTTTACGGGTAGACTCACACCTTAGAGTATCAAGGGCACTCTTAAGAACCTCTAACTTTTACGGATAAGTTAGTACCTTAGAGTATCAAGGAACTCTTAAAAACCTCTCTAAGCTTTAAGGCTACTTCGCTTAGGAATTAGGCTTTTACGGGTAGACTCACACCTTAGAGTATCAAGGGCACTCTTAAGAACCTCTAACTTTTACGGATAAGTTAGTACCTTAGAGTATCAAGGAACTCTTAAAAACCTCTCTAAGCTTTAAGGCTACTTCGCTTAGGAATTAGGCTTTTACGGGTAGACTCACACCTTAGAGTATCAAGGGCACTCTTAAGAACCTCTAACTTTTACGGGTAAGTTAGTACCTTAGAGTATCAAGGAACTCTTAAAAACCTCTGAAATCTTTAAAGGTAGACTCGACCTAAGAGTTTTCCGGAAACTCTATAAAACCAAACTAGAGCTTTATGGTTGAGCTCACAAACCTTCTCTCACACTTTGGTACTATTGAGACAACCCTCTCAACCAAAGTGGACACACACAAGAGGTGATTAGAGGAGTGGAATATTAAAGCAAACAACACTTCTTACTTGTAAAGATGAACAAGAAGATTAGAAGAAGAAGTTGGAGAGCTTTTGAAGCTTTGGAAAGCTAGGACACTTGAGCACTTGAAAGCTTGGAAGCTTGGAGGCAAAAACGTGTGGGCAAGTGTGGAGTGAAAGCTCTTGAGTTTGCTTGTAGTGTGGTGAGTGAAAATGAGGGGTTTACCCTTCTATTTATAGCCTTGCCCACTCAATGTCCACCCTTGGATCTTCAATGGATGACTCCTTGATTTCTCACATAAATCCAAGTTTTGTCTTTGATCTTATCTTGAATAGTGTTTTTCTTGGATAGAGTTTGTTGGAGAATCTTATCTTTGTATAAATTCAAACTTGAATAGTGTTTTGTCCCCTTGGAATATTATACATTGAATAAAGTGTCAAAAGATAATAATAATAATAATATTCAAGGTAAAAATGCAATTATTCCAAATAATAATATTCAAGGTGAAAAATGCAATTCTCCCTATTTGACTTTTAACTTTGACATAAACCCTTAACTCAAATGATTAATTAATTAACTGGAGTTAGGTTTAATATCGATTGACTTATTTAACCCCTATTGATTAATAGTGTGATTAGGGTTTAAATTGACATGATTAAAATATAATTCTATGTCGACAATTTTGATTCTACATTCTCCCCCTTTGTCGATAGCATATATGTTTTAACTCATGTCTAGTCAATATCCTATTTTACCCTTATGAGCATGCTCCCCCTGAATTATTGACCCATAATATTCAATTTAAAAGCCGTGGATCATGTATGATTTCTCCCCCTTAAAACAATAAGGTATCAACAAAGTTAAAAATAGATACCTGTTAAGTATCTCCCCCTTAATGATAGGACATATCTCATTTGTGGAGAAAATAAAATTTCATACCTTATTGAGCTTTGATCACAAATTCGATTTGTGTGGTTGACCAAATGTGACGTCTTGCTTATAAGAGTGTTAGTCAATCATATAGGAGAAATAACATGTAATTTATGCTCATTGATAAAATATTGGATTGAAGCCAATTTTGATATACATTATAAGGCAAGTATGATATGATAATTTAAATTGCCTTGTGTTAAGATCATGCAATGAATACTAATC
>LFYR01000513.1:37152-79914 GCA_001185155.1 Zostera marina | reverse complement strand
GGTAAACGGAGGCAAAGTGAAGTTTTGTGCCCAGGTCCTCGCACATTCTCGAGAACTTCCCCCCTGTGAATTGGGTACCATTGTCTGTGACAATGTGTTGGGGAACTCCGAATCGACACACTATGGAGCGATATACGAATTTGACTGCCGCATCCTGAGTGACCTTTGCTACAGCCTGAGCCTCGACCAATTTTGTGAAGTAGTCAACTGCCACAAAAATGAATCGAGCTTGGGATGTTGAGGGTGGGAATGATCCTACGATGTCCAGTCCCCACCTTGTAAATGGTATCGAGCTCAGGATGGGAGTCATTTCCGCGGATGGTTTTTGTTGCATCGGGCTATGCAATTGACACGCTCGGCACTTGCAGACGTAAGTGCGAGCTTCTAACCGTAGTGTGGGCCAATAATACCCCAGCCGTATGATTTTGAAGGCTAGTGCTCTTATTCCTTCATGGAGTCCGCACGAGCCTTCGTGTACTTCCTTGATGACCTTGTCAGTGTCGGGTTTGGCCAAACAACGCAACAACGGGCTGTCGAAGGACTTTTTATAAAGTACCCCTCCGACTTCGCAGTACTTGGCTGCTTTGTGTTGTAACTTTTTGGCCTCACTTCTATTGTCCGGAAGTACACCGTTTTGAATGAATGCCAGTATTGGTTGCCTCCAATCCTCTGAGGGATCGGATGTGACATTCAATACCTGGCATGAGGGCTGGAGTACGGAGTCCACCAGTATTTCACGCTGGCCTCCTTCCCAGGCCGATGCTAGCCTTGCTAAAGCATCGGCTGGTATGTTCTGAGTTCGAGGAATTTGCTCGATTTTAAACTCAGCAAATTGCTTGGTGTGTTCTACCATGGTCTCCACATACTTTGTGATTTGTGGTTCTTTGCAGGCGAACTCACCCGTGGTTTGCCGAGCCACGAGTTGGGAGTCAGTGCGAAGTGTGACTTTCTCAGCGCCGAGGGTTCGCAACAGTTTTAGTTCATGAATGGCTGCTTCGTATTCCGCGACATTGTTTGATGCCGGGAAATAGAGCCGTATCGAGTGTTCATAGTTTTTTCCATCTGGACTATGGATTTTCAATCCGATACCTAAACCTGTGCTGCAACTCGACCCGTCTACTTCCACAGTCCATGGTTGGGCTAGGTTGGATGGTGTGTGTTCGACCATGAAATATGCCACAGCTTGCCCCTTGATGGCAGTGGCTGGTCGGAAATCCAAATCGAACTCACTGAGCTCGATTGCCCACTTAGTTAACCTACCCGATATGTCTGGCTTGTGGAGCAGACGGCGTAACGGACATGACGTAAGTACTACGATCGTGTGCGCTAAGAAATATGCTCGGAAATGACGACAAGCATGGATTACAGGGTATACGATTTTCTCAATTGGAGAGTATCGTATCTCTGCTCCTTGTAGTCGCCTCGAGTGATAGTAGATGGGGACTTGTTCCTTATCCCTTTGTGCTATAAGGACTGCACTTACGGCCTCTTCTGACTCGTTACCAGACGCTCCGTCGACTAACTCGTCGATGGATGGGAGCGGGTAACTATCCTTGGGGCATGCCTTATTGAGATCTGTGAAATCAATGCACATGCGTCACTTTCCATTGGGTTTCTTGACGAGAACGGGGTTGGCCAACCAAGTTGGATATCGAACCTCTCGAATGTGCCCAGCATTCAGAAGTTTCGATATCTCTTCGTTAGCAGCTTCCCGCCTGTCAGAGGTGAGCACTCGACGCTTTTGGCGACGAGCTGGGATAGATGGGTCGACATTGAGTTTGTGCGTCACAATTTGACGCGCAATCTGTGTCGGAGCCTCACCCTCCCAAACGAACCTGTCCTGGTGCTCCTCCAGGACACTCACAAGCTTGGCCCTTAGGTCGGGTTCTAACCCTTTCCCTAATGCCACGTGCCCCCCCTTCAGCTGGTATACTTCAGTCTCATCCACGGGTTGTAATTTTTCCCTTTCCCCATTGTCAGGTGGGGCGTGGACGAGCATACTGTTTAGTTTTACCAGCTGAGTTGCCTTCTTATACCCTTGTCTGGAATCTTTTTGCGATCCTTTGATAGTTGCAATGATCCCGTTGATTGGGTATCGTATGCATTGGTGATAAGAAGACGGGACAACTTTGATCCCGTGGATGAAGGGTCGTCCAAATATGCCGTGAAAAGTGGATTCTACCTCAACCACTATAAAACGACATGTTCGACTAACCCTTCCCTTTCGGGATCCGATGGAGACCTTCAGGTCGATAACGCCGGCCACTGGGGCGGCGACGTTAGTAAACCCGTAAATGGCTTCCTTGCAAGGAGACAGATCCTCCTTTTTAAGGCCCATTTTGATGAAGGTGTCCATATAGAGGATGTCCGCGGAACTGCCGCTATCGACAATCATCCTCTCGACACGGGAAGTTGGACCGATGTCTGCTTGGATCACGAGTTGATCCTCATGTGGTAGCAGGACATCGTCCAGGTCCTCTTCGGAGAAGTAAGTGGACTTCTCTTCCCGAGGCCTTTTCCCATTGTCGCGATGTGTAGACTGTGACATCAGCACCTTCCGGGAGTAACCTCTTTTTTGACCAACGGATCCACCACCAAATATCATATTGATGGTTTTCCGTTGGCGATCCTCGGTACTGTCGCTGTCCGGCGAAGGAGAGCGTGGACGCTTCCCCTTCGGGTCAGGTTTACAACCGTCTCGTCCTCGGAATCCCTTGACGAAGTTGCCAAGTTCACCCTTTGAAACCAGTTGCTCGACGTAGATCGAGAACTCCCTGCAGTGGTCGGTGAGGTGGACGTGGTCCTTGTGATATTTACAGAACCGTCCGCCCTTTTTGCGACTACTTTTGGTTGCAGGGTCCAGAGTACGAGCAGGAGGTAGATCTTCCCGACTTTTGAGTTTCTCAAACAGTTCGCCTTTATTGATTGTCAGAGGGGTCCACTCCTTCCATGGTTGGGATGGACCCTTTGGCGACTGCTTGGTGGTTGTTTGGTACACTTTGTTTTCATGCTTGGGCTTCCATTCCTTTTTGTAGGAACTAGCCGCATGCTCAGTGTACTTGCTCGAGGAGCCTCGGAAAATGTTTTTTCCGCCGTAGCTCTTTTTCTCGAACTTTGGTTTTTTGTAGCTAGTGGTCTCAAGTTCCACCAGCTTGTTCTCATTCTGCTCTTCCACCTCAATGAATGCTTGAGCTTGCTGGAAGAGGTCAGGTAGAGTCTCCACCTTATGGAGAGTAAGATGTTGGGCCAGAGGGGAGTAGGGTACAAGCCCATTTGTATATCCCGCTATGGCCAGACATGGGATTAAATCGCTCACCTCTGTCATCATTGAGGTGAACTTGATTGTGTAATCCCTTAACGAAAGCTTGTTCTGTCGTAGTGTCAGCAGTGCGTTGGCACTGTGTTTGATCCTAATCATCCCCACGTGTTTGGCGATGAATTTAGATGAAAGGTCCGTGAAGCTGGAGATTGATCCAGCTGGCAGACCAGAGAACCACCGATAGGCACTACCCTTGAGAGTGCCGGGGAATGCCCGGCACAACAATGCGTTATCGGTGGTTTGCGGTTCCAAGACTCTAAGGTAGAGGTTGATGTGATCTCTTGGATCACCCGAACCATCATACGCTTCTATCCTTGGTACCCGCCAGGTTTGTGGGAAAGATACTTTCAAAAGGTCCTCTCGAAAAGGAGCACTTTTGATCCTCAGAAATTCCATCGGACCGCTGGCAGCTGGGTTGACCGCCAACTTCCGACGAAGATCTTCCACAAACCGAGTTGTAAGAGTCTTTTCAGTATGACTCTTGCTAGGTCCAACCTTTGATTTGGAAGGTCGTGGACCATCCTTTTTCTCCCCAGATGGAGAATTATGAGAGGCCGATTCACCCGCTCCTTCGCCGACAATGGTCCTCTGACTCCTCGCTTTTTCGAGGTTGTTCATCCTTTGCTCCATGTTCTCCATGAATTTGGATAACCTCTCCTCTAAAGCGGGAGGAACTGATGTTTGAGGGCGCGGACTGACCTGAGGCTCCTCAGGCCCTTCTGGCCTGTTTTCTTGAGGAGGGTCAGTTTGGGCCCCGTCAGCTATCATCGAGGATTTGCCTTTGCCCCTCAGATGATAGTCGTGTCTTTGCCTTTCAGAAGTCATTGTAGACAAAAGCGTGTTCCCACTAGAGAGCAAGTGCTTGCTAGAACTAGCTCGAGAGAAAGAACCAGGTGGAGTCGGCGATTCACTATGGGAGTCGGCGATTCACAAAGGTGGAATCGGCGACAGACACTAGTGGAATCGGTGACTGATTTAGGTTGCTCTTCTATCGAGTTTGGCCGTGGACCGCACTCTTAGCTAGCAGAATAACCCGCAATCGGCGATTCACTAGGTGGAATCGGCGATTGCCTGTGTGAATCGGAGATTCTTTGACACAAAGTTAGCGACTCACCCTAAGGGAATCGAGCTAAGCTTTGCGGAAAAAATTTCGCGATTACGACGGGATATCGTGGTTCGATAGTCCCACAGACGGCGCCAGCTGATGAAGCACGGAATCTGCTACCAGTGGGCTCGCGGGGTGGCGAGATGAGCCGGAGGCTGTGGAGTCCACGACGCGCGCTCTACGTCAAATACCTGCAGAAGAGGAGGGGAATCGGCGACTCACGTGGGAGTAGGCGATTCGGGCTCCTTGGATGCTCTAGTGTGGAGTGTGAGTCAAGAGGGTAAGATGAGAATGGAGGACGCCCCTAGGTCCCCTTTTATAGGGTCCTAGAGGCGTTTCCATTCAATAGAGTGGGGCCCACCTCATTATGGTGCCCTATTGAAGGGTGCCATAATGGGGTAGGCCCGCCCGCGTAACGGCTGGGAGTCGGCGACTCAGGTGTGGGAGTCGCCGATCCAGGAGTGGAATCGCCGATTCCTTGGAGGCCAAGTCCTCGGTCTACCAGATCCGAGATCCCTGGCTGGAATCGGCGATTCACCCTTGGAGTCGGCGACTTGGTAGTCCCAGTCGGCGGCTCCCAAGTGTTAACTTGGGCTCTTGACGTAGACACGTGCTCCGCACCGTGGAAGCCTTTCCGGGGGTCCGGCATATAGCGACAGAACCCTATTCCTTGTTTGAAGGGCGTTGCTGGGAGTAACTGACGTAATCAGGCATGTCTCACCAATTCGCGAGTCGTAATTTAGCCGCTCTGGACGTAAATTAGACTAACCCTATCGCTAGCCACTCTGGGCGTAGACTTGGTCGTACGAATCGTAGCTCAGTCTACGGTTAAATTCGCGAAAATAAACTAAACTTCACAACTAATAGTAAGTCGCAATATCGATTAACAAATTTGAAAGATAACAATAAAAAGATACTATCAATCCTAAGACTCTAGAGTTGTAGTTTTGCTCCGGCCGAGGTGACGGAGCAACTTTTTGTCCGATATCAAAGATGTAACAATGAGATGGGGTAAAATTGTTTAAAACGATTACTAATCTATTAAGGCCGTAGTGACATGATAGATTATGATTTATGGTGGGTACTTGGAACCTCTTGTGGTTGGGTTCACTTATACCTATCAACTACCTAGGACTCTGCTTTTAGATCCTAACGCGTGTTTGAACTCTGGCCATGATGACAGAGCAACTTTTTGGACCCATATCTAGGCTGAAGGGGCCAGATTGGGCTGAAATTTTGATCTATCAAGGCGATAGAGACAAAATAGATTCATAATGTGGGGTGCTAGCTAGAGTCGTAGGTAGATGATAAATTTAAATTTTATTAAAAGATGCAAATTACAACAGTAAGACTTGTAATTTTTAAACTAACACATAGACTAAGAGGCTCTAACGCGCTTAATACTAAGCGTGATGTTGCTGTACGTTGTCCGTGTGCCAGATGCAAGGACTTTTGGGTGACAGCTTATTCCTATTCCTCTTAGTTATGCTAGCCTTTCTGTTGGTCTACCACCAGATAGCATATGGATGGTTTTCCGTGGGTGGTCCTCGCCATTGTCACTGTCTGGTGAAGGAGAGCGTAGGCGCTTCCCATTCACGTCAGACTTGCAATTGTTTCGATCCCGGGATCCTTTGACCAGGCTGTCAAGTTCGCCGTTCGAAATTAATTGCTCGACATAAAGCGAGAATTCCCTGCAATAGTTTGTCAGATGGCCGTGGTCCTTGTGGAATTCACAGAATTTTCCACTTTTCTGGTGGCGATCCTTGGTTGTAGGGTCCATAGAGCGAGGAGCGGGCAGATTCACTCTGTTCCTCAGTTTTTCAAGCAGCTCGCCTTTGTTGATTGTTAGTGGGGTCCGGTTCCTCCAAGGTTGAGGTGGGCCCCTTGGCGATCGTTTGACGGATGTTTGATACACTTTGTTATCATGTTTGGGCTTCCAATCCTTTCTGAAGGAATCATCCGTATTGCTAGTGTATCTGTTCGAGGAGTCATTGTTGACTCTTAAGAACTCGATCGGATTGCTGATGACTAGAGTGTCAGCCAGCTTCCGACGGAGGTCCTCTACGAGTTGTGTTGTGAGAGTCCTATTAGTGCGACTCTTACTGGGTCCAGCTCTTGATTTTTCTGGCTCTGGACCTTTCTTTTTCCTCGTAGTTGGATAATTGTGAGAAGCCGATTCACACGCTCTTTTGCGGGTGATGGTTGTCTGACTCCTTGCTTTTTCAAGGTTGCTAACTCTTCTTTCAATGTTATCCATGAAGTTAACCAACCTTGCTTCTAGATTAGGAGAGATGGATGTCCGAGGGGGCAGATCAGTTAGGGCATCCTCGAATCTTTCAACTTGTATGTTTGGTTGAGGATGCTCAGTTTGTGCCCCGTCGGGTACCACTGAGGATTTACCCTCGTTTCTCAGATGGTAATCGTGATTTTGCCTTTCAGATGTCATAGATGACAAAAGCGAATTCCAACCGGAGCGTAGGTATTAATTAGGCTAACTCGAAAGAAACCCAGTGGAGTCGGAGACTCAGCAGGTGGAGTCGGCGACTGGCCTTAGGTTTTTTTGATTTTCGAGCTGAGTAGAGGCCCGAGAAAAAACCAAGTGGAGTCGGTGATTCACTATGGGAGTCGGCGATTCACAAAGGTGGAATCGGCGACAGACACTAGTGGAATCGGTGACTGCTTTAGGTAGTTTTCCTTTGAGTCTGGCCGTGGACAGATCTCTTAGCTAGCAGAATAACCCGCAATCGGAGACTCACTGGGTGGAGTTGGCGATTGCCTGTGTGAATCGGAGATTCCTTGACACAAAGTCAGCGACTCACCCTAAGGGAATCAAGCTGATCTTTGCGAAGAAAATTTCGCGATTACGACGGGATATCGTAGTTCGATAGTCCCACAGACGGCGCCAGCTGATGAAGCACGGAATCTGCTACCAGGAGGGCCGGAGGCTTTGGAGTCCACGACGCACGCTCTACGTCAATGTACCTGCAGAGAAGGGGAGGGGAATCGGCGACTCTCTTGGGAGTAGGCGATTCGGGCTCCAAGTATTGCTCTGGTTGGTGTGTGTCAAGTGTGAATGACTTTAGGGTAGAGGTCCCCCAAGGACCCCTTTTATAGGGTCCTGGGGGACGTTTCCCCATTCATTAGCGTGGGACCCACCCCATTAAGGTATCCTATTAAGGAGTGCCTTAATGACTTTGGCCCACTCAAGTAACGGCTGGGAGTCGGCGATTCAGGTGTGGGAATCGCCGATCCAGAGGTTCAATCGCCGACTCCCCATGAGCCAAGTGGCAGCCTACCAAAACTGTCCACGAGGCCTAGAGTTAGCGATTCACCCCTGGAGTCGGCGATTTGGTAGTCCCAATCGGCGACTCCCAGGTGCTGCCTTGAGTACTTGACGTAGACATTCCTTCCGAATTCATGGAACTCTCCGGGGGTCCGGCATAAAGAGACGGAACCCTAGTTCTTGTCGAAGGGCGTTGCTGGGAATGACTGACGTGTTCAGGCATGTCTCACCAGTACTCCCCCCTGCAGAGAGCATGGCAAAACACCCGTGTAGCCTCATATGCATTGGTGATAAGAAGACGGGACAGCTTTGATCCCGTGGATGAAGGGTCGTCCAAAGATGCCGTGAAAAGTGGATTCTACCTCAACCACTATAAAACGACATGTTCGACTAACCCTTCCCTTTCGGGATCCGATGGAGACCTTCAGGTCGATTACGCCGGTCACTGGGGCGGCGACGTTATTAATCCCGTAAATGGCTTCCTTGCAAGGAGACAGATCCTCCTTTTTAAGGAACATTTTGATGAAGGTGTCCATGTAGAGGATGTCCGCGGAACTGCCGCTATCGACAATCATCCTCTCGACACGGGAAGTTGGACCGATGTCTGCTTGGATCACGAGTGGATCCTCATGTGGTAGCAAGACATCGTCCAGGTCCTCTTCGGAGAAGTAAGTGGACTTCTCTTCCCGAGGCCTTTTCCCATTGTCGCGAGGTGTAGACTGTGACATCAGCATTTTCCGGGAGTAAACTCTGTTTTGACCAACGGATCCACCACCAAATATCATATTGATGGTTTTCCGTTGGCGATCCTCGCTACTGTCGCTGTCCGGCGAAGGAGAGCGTGGACGCTTCCCCTTCGGGTCAGGTTTACAACCGTCTCGTCCTCGGGATCCCTTGACGAAGTTGCCAAGTTCACCCTTTGAGACCAGTTGTTCGACGTAGATCAAGAACTCCCTGCAGTGGTCGGTGAGGTGGCCATGGTCCTTGTGAAATTTACAGAACCTTCCACCCTTTTTGCGACTACTTTTGGTTGCAGGGTCCAGAGTACGGGCAGGAGGTAGATCTGCCCGACTTTTGAGTTTCTCAAACAGTTCGCCTTTATTGATTGTGAGAGGGGTCCACTCCTTCCATGGTTGGGATGGACCCTTTGGCGACTGCTTGGTGGTTGTTTGGTACACTTTGTTGTCATGCTTGGGCTTCCATTCCTTTTTGTAGGAACTAGCCGCATGCTCAGTGTACTTGCTCGAAGAGCCTCAGAAACTGTTTTTTCCGCCGTAGCTCTTTTTCTCGAACTTTGGTTTTTTGTAACTAGTGGTCTCAAGTTCCACCAGCTTATTCTCATTCTACTCTTCCACCTCAATGAATGCTTGAGCTTGCTGGAAGAGGTCAGGTAGAGTCTCCACCTTATGGAGAGTAAGATGCTGGGCCAGAGGGAAGTAGGGTACAAGCCCGTTTGTGTATCCCGCTATGGCCAGACTTGGGATTAAATCGCTCACTTCTGTCATCATTGAAGTGAACTTGATTGTGTAATCCCTTAACGACAGCTTGTCCTGTCGTAGTGCCAGCAGTGCGTTGGCACTGTGTTTGATCCTAATCATCCCCACGTGTTGGGCGATGAACTTGGATGAAAGGTCCGTGAAGCTGGAGATTGATCCAGCTGGCAGACCAGAGAACCACCGATAGGCACTGCCCTTGAGAGTGCCGGGGAATGCCCGGCACAACAGCGCGTTATCGGTGATTTGCGGTTCCAAGACACTAAGGTAGAGGTTGATGTGATCTCTTGGATCACCCGAACCATCATACGCTTCTATCCTTGGTACCCGCCAGGTTTGTGGGAAGGATACCTTCAAAAGGTCCTCTCGAAAAGGAGCACTTTTGATCCTCAGAAATTCCATCGGACCGCTGGCAGCTGGGTTGACCGCCAACTTCCGACGAAGATCTTCCACAAACCGAGTTGTAAGAGTCTTTTCAGTATGACTCTTACTAGGTCCAACCTTTGATTTGGAAGGTCGTGGACCATCCTTTTTCTCCCCAGATGGAGAATTATGAGAGGCCGATTCACCCGCTCCTTCACGGGCAATGGTCCTCTGACTCCTTGCTTTTTCGAGGTTGTTCATCCTTTGCTCCATGTTCTCCATGAATTTGGACAACCTCTCCTCTAAAGCGGGAGGAACTGATGTTTGAGGGCGCAGACTGACTTGAGGCTCCTCAGGCCCTTCTGGCCTGTTTTCTTGAGGAGGATCAGTTTGGGCCCTGTCAGCTATCATCGAGGATTTGCCTTTGCCCCTCAGATGATAGTCGTGCCTTTGCCTTTCGGAAGTCATTGTAGACAAAAGCGTGTTCCAACTAGAGAGCAAGTGCTTGCTAGAACTAGCCCGAGAGAAAGAACCAGGTGGAGTCGGCGATTCACTATGGGAGTCGGCGATTCACAGAGGTGGAATCGGCGACAGACACTAGTGGAATCGGTGACTGCTTTAGGTAGCTCTTCTTTCGAGTTTGGCCGTGGACAGCACTCTTAGCTAGCAGAATAACCCGCAATCGGAGACTCACTAGGTGGATTCGGCGATTGCCTGTGTGAATCGGAGATTCCTTGACATAAAGTTAGCGACTCACCCGTTTCCATTCAATAGAGTGGGGCCCACCTCATTATGGTGCCCTATTGAAGGGTGCCATAATGGGGTGGGCCCGCCCGCGTAACGGCTGGGAGTCGGCGACTCAGGTGTGGGAGTCGCCGATCCAGGATCGGAGTCGCCGATTCCTTGGAGGCCAAGTCCTCGGTCTACCAGACCCGAGATCCCTGGCTGGAATCGGTGACTCACCCTTGGAGTCGGCGACTTGGTAGTCCCATTCGGCGACTCCCAAGTGTTAACTTGGGCTCTTGACGTAGACACGTGCTCCGCACCGTGGAAGCCTTTCCGGGGGTCCGGCATATAGCGACGGAACCCTATTCCTTGTTTGAAGGGCGTTGCTGGGAGTGACTGACGTAATCAGGCATGTCTCACCAAAAACCAAACAGAGTTCCCGTCTCAAAACGGGACCCAGCAAGAGTCGCTCCGAAAGGACTCTTACTACTCGGTTTGTAGAGGATCTTCGGCGGAAGTTGGCCACTGACCCAGCTGTCGGCAACCCGCACGAGATCCTAAGGGTTAAAAGTGCTCCTCTTCGCGAGGACCTTTTAAAGGGATCTTTCCCACCAAACTGGCGGGTACCCAGGATCGAGGCATACGACGGTTCAAGTGATCCACAAGATCACGTGAATCTCTACCTTAACGTCATGGAACCGCAAACCATCGATGATGGGCTGCTGTGTCGGGCATTCCCCAGCACTCTCAAGGGCAGTGCTTATCGATGGTTCTCTGGTCTGCCAACTGCTCAGTCACCAGCTTCACAGACCTTTCATCCAAATTCATCGCCCAGCATGTGGGGATGATAAGGATCAAACACAGTGCCAACGCACTTCTGGCACTTAGACAGGATAAACTGTCTCTGAGGGATTATACGGTCAAGTTCACAACAATGATGACAGAGGTGAACGACCTAATCCCAAGTGTGGCCATAGCGGGATACATCAGAGGATTGGTCCCCTACTCCCCTCTGGCCCAAAATCTGACTCTCTACAAGGTGAGTTCTCTACCCGACCTCTTCCAACGCGCTCAATTGTACATTGAGGTGGAAGAGGAGGATGAGAACAAGCTAGCTGAACTTGGGACTCCTAGCTTCAAAAAGCCTAAGTTTGAGAGGAAGGGGTACAATGGAAACAACAATTTCCACGACACCTCTAACAGATATACTAGTAACAAGGCTGAAACTTCCAAAAAAGAATGGAAGCCTAGGCACGATAACAAGGTATATCAAACCTCAACCAGCCAACCGCCTAAGGGTGCAACTCCACTATGGAAAAGGAACACCCCGCTTACAATCAGCAAAGGCAAGCTGTTCGAGAAGCTAAAGAACCGAGCGGATCTACCTGTCCCTCGTTCTTTAGACCCTGCAGGCAAAGAGGGTCGCACGCAATTTGGGAAATATTGCAAATTTCACAAAGACTGCGGCCATCTAACAGACCACTGCAGGGAATTCTCGTCTTTCGTCGAGCAGTTGATCTCAAAGGGAGAGCTTGGCAACTTCGTCAAGAAGTCCCGAGGATGGGACAACTGCAAATCTGACCCAAAGGGGAAGCGTCTACGCTCTCCTTCGCCAGATAGCGACAACAACGAGAACCGCCAGCGGAAGACCATCAATATGATATTTGGTGGTGGATCCGTTGGCCAGAATAGAGGATATGCCCGAAAGGTGCTGATGTCACAATCAACACCTCGAGACAACGGAAAGCGGGTCCACGAGGAGAAGTCAATATACTTCTTCGAAGAGGACCTGGACGATGTCCTGCAACCTCACGAGGACCCACTCGTGATCCAAGCAGACATCGGTCCTGATTCCCGAGTCGAGATGATGATTGTCGACAGCGGCAGCTCTGTGGATATCCTCTACATGGATACCTTTACCAAGATGGGCCTTAAAAGGGAGGAACTATCTCCTTGTAAGGAAACCATCTACGGTTTCACTAACATCGCCGCCCCAGTGGCCGGTGTTATTGATCTAAAAGTGTCCATCGGTTCCAAGCGAGGAAGGGTTAGCCGAACATGTTGTTTCATAGTAGTGGAGGTAGAATCCACTTTTCATGGCATATTCGGACGCCCCTTCATCCACGGAATCCAAACAGTCCCGTCTTCTTATCACCAATGCATTCGATACCCAGTAAACGGATTCGTTGCGACTGTCAAAGGATCACAAAAAGATTCTAGACAAGGGTATAAGAAGGCAACCCAACTGACAAAACTTAACAACATGCTCGTCTACGTCCCGCCTGACATCGAGGAGAGGGAAAAATTACAACCTGTGGACGAGACTGAGGTATACCAGCTGGAAGGGGGACAAGTGGCGCTAGGGAAGGGGTTACCTCCTGCCTTAAGAGCCAAGCTTGTGACTGTCCTGGAGGAGCACCAGGACAGGTTCGTTTGGGAGGGTGAGGCACCGACACAGATTGCGCGTCAGATCGTGACGCACAAACTGAACGTCGACTCATCCATTCCAGCTCGACGCCAGAAGCGTCGAGTACTCACTTCTGACAGGCGGGAGGCAGCCAATGAGGAAATATCGAAACTCCTGAATGCAGGGCACATTCGGGAGGTTCGATACCCGACTTGGTTGGCCAACCCCGTCCTGGTCAAGAAGCCCAATGGCAAATGGCGCATGTGTATTGATTTCACTGATCTCAATAAAGCATGCCCCAAGGACAGTTACCCATTGCCATCTATCGACAAACTAGTCGATGGAGCATCCGGTAACGAGCTCCTCTCTATGATGGATGCCCACTCAGGACACAACCAAATCCTGATGCATGAGCCTGATGAGGAAAAAACATCCTTCATCACGGACTCAGGGACATTCTGTTATAGAGTAATGCCATTCGGCTTAAGAAATGCTGGAGCTGCATTCCAACGCTTGATGGACAAGGTTTTCGCAAACCAGATTGGGCGCAACGTTTCCGCTTACGTCGATGACATCCTAGTCAAGTCTTCAAGCATGGAAAAGCACCCTAACGATCTGAGAGAAACCCTTGATACATTAAAGCAGTACGGAATGAAGCTCAACCCAGCCAAATGCGCGTTCGGAATCAAGGAAGGTAAGTTCCTTGGTTTCTATGTAGGTCAGCACGGGATCAAATCTAATCCCGACAAAATCCAAGCTATCCTTGATATGGAAGCCCCCCGCACAATCAGAGAAGTACAAAGGCTGAACGGTCGAATTAATGCACTCAGTCGTTTTATATTATAAACGGCTGACAAGTGTAAACCGTTCTTCCAATTATTGAAAACTGCGGCTAAGGGTAGTATCACTTGGACACCAGAGTGCGAGGAGGCATTTGCGAAGTTAAAAGCGCACATGTCCTCACTCCCCATGCTGACATCGCCCAAAGAGGGAGAGGACCTGTACTTATACATAGCGGCCTCAGAAGAAGCCGTGAGTGCGGTCCTCATTGCACAGAGGGACAAGGACCAGGTCTCCATATACTACCACTCGAGGCGACTACAAGGTGCTGAACTACGATATTCTCCCATCGAGAAGATCGTATTTGCAGTAATCCATGCTTGTCGTCGTTTTCGAGCTTACTTCTTAGCGCACACGATTGTAGTAACATCATGTCCTTTGCGTCGTCTACTTCACAAACCCGACATCTCGGGGAGGTTGACCAAATGGGCAATCGAACTCAATGAATTCGACTTGGACTTCCGATCAGCCACTGCCATCAAGGGGCAAGCTGTGGCGGATTTCATTGTCGAACTCACACAGCCCAGTTTGACCCAACCTTGGGTTGAAGAAGTGGACGGCTCGAGTTGCAGCACAGGCTCGGGTATCGGAGTGAAAATCCATAGTCCGGATGGAAAAAACTACGAACACTCGGTACGACTTCACTTCCCGGCTTCTAACAACGTCGCGGAATATGAAGCGGCCATACACGGCCTGAAGCTGTTAAGAACTCTCGGCGCTGAGAATGTCACGCTCCGCACTGACTCCCAGCTCGTGGCTCGGCAAACCACTGGTGAATTCGCTTGTAAGGAACCACAAATAACCAAGTATGTGGAAGCGATGGTAGCTCTCACCAAACAATTCGCCGAGTTCAAGATCGAGCAGATCCCTCGAATCCAAAATTCACCCGCTGACGCTTTGGCACGTTTAGCGTCAGCTTGGGAGGGAGGGCAGCGTGAGATTTTAGTGGACTCTATACTCCAGCCCACATGCCAAGTATTAGCTGTCACTTCCAACCCTCAAGAGGACTGGAGGCAACCAATACTGGCATTCATTCAGAATGTACTTCCTAACAATAAAGGGGAGGCCAAAAAGTTGAAACATAAAGCAGCAAAATACTGTGATATCGGAGGGGTACTTTACAAAAAGTCCTTCGATAGTTCGCTGCTACGCTGTTTGGCCCAACCCGATACAGATAGGGTTCTTCAGGAAGTACACGAAGGCTCGTGCGGACTCCATGAAGGAGGAAGAGCACTGGACTTCAAAATCATAAGGCTAGGGTACTACTGGCCCACTTTAAGGTTGAAAGCTCGCACTTACGTCCGCAAGTGCCGAGCATGTCAGCTGCACAACCCCATGCAGCAGAAACCATTCGCAGATATGACTCCGATTCTTAGTTCAATCCCGTTCGCAAGGTGGGAATTGGATATCGTAGGTCCATTCCCCCCTCAACATCCCAGGCTCGATTCATCTTTGTAGCAGTAGATTACTTTACAAAGTGGGTCGAGGCTCAGGCTGTGGCGAAAATCACTCAGGATGCGGCAGTTAAGTTTATCTACCGCTCCATAGTCTGTCAATTCGGTGTTCCCCAAGACATTGTCACGGACAATGACACACAATTCACAGGGGGGAAATTTTCAAGAATGTGCGAGGACCTAAACATAAAACTCCACTTCGCCTCCGTTTACCGACCTCAGGCAAACGGGCAAGTGGAGGTTACCAACAAGACCATCGTACAGGGATTGAAAAAGAAAATCGAATCAGCCAAAGGGACCTGGGCAGACAAGTTGTGCGAAATCCTATGGGCATATCGCACAATGAGTAAGAACCCCACGGGCAACACCCCTTTTGCCATGACCTATGGAGTGGAAGCGGTCGTACCAATTGAGATGAGTATACCAACGTATCGAATCTCGAAGTACGACCAACAAACAAATGACCAAAACCTAGCCACAGAGCTAGAATTAAGGGATGAAACCCGTGACGAGGCTGACCTGCGAAACGAATCGTACAAGGCAAGCGTATCAAGGTACTACAATCGCCAAGTGCGCAAAAAAGTTTTCTTGCCAGGAACTCTCGTCACGCGGAAAGCTAGCATAACAGAAAGGAATAGGCCAAGAAATAAACTATCATCCAACTTCGAAGGTCCCTATATCGTTGAGGAGGAGATAAGGCCAGGAACTTATCGCCTATGACGACAGGATGAAACGATGGTTCCTAACACCTGCATGTAGACAACATGCAGCAGTACTACGCATAGTACTCACAGTATTACGTTTATTTTCTTTAATTTTCCTAGTTTGTATGTTAGTTAATCATAAAAATCTATTTCCGCATTCTAACCCGTATGGATACCCTAAAAAATCTATTGTGTCTCTTTAGCCTCAGTAGAGCAAAGATCATTCCGTCGCTACGGTCCCAATGATACTATCCAATCTTGTCGCTTCGGCCTTGATACGGATCAATAAGTCACTCCGTCACTAGGATAGGAGTCAGGCTACATCGTCAGGGTTCAAATCCAGGGTTAGAACAAATAGGTCCAATTCAGACACGCAAGCCTAGAATTGCGACCACGACCCTTATTCGCACGAGCGAATCAGGAATTAGTGGGTATCGAACTATTTTCATTCTCGAGTTTAACTACGATTCGTACGACCAAACTTACGTCCTAAGGGGCTAAGTAGAATCTAACTTACGTCCAGAGCGAGAAGTGCCTAAAGTAAAGGCGGGAGGTAGATTCGCGGGCTGATATCGCGACCCCCAGAATCGCAGATGCCCAGATATGCGAATCCCGTGTAAAATCTCACGGGCTTCAAGTGCAGAGGTTATTGAAAATGGGTGCACAGTCTCGTTCTGAGGCACGAGAGGTGCATTGACAGATACCTCTTCAAAGGACCCCTCGTTCGTGTCACTGAGGGGTAGTAATTTGATCTCACCACCCGGCAAGGTCTCACAGTGTGCGTAGCCGGTGTGGTTTTCCACTCCCTCATAAAATGGGAGGTTCACGTGGTCTCCGTCCTTGTCCATTTCCATTGGAGGAGGAGGAATCTAATGGCGATACACGCATGTTTCTTGTACTCTCTTCAGGGGGGAGTACTGGTGAGACATGCCTGATTACGGCAGTCACTCCCAGCAACGCCTTTCAACAAGGACTGGGGTTCCGTCGTCGCTTTGGCCGGACCCCCGGAGAGCTCCTACGGTGCGGAACACGTTCATCGTCCAGATCGCCGAGTTAGCCCGTAAGTCGCCCGATTGGACTACCAAGTCGCCGACATAAAGGATAAGTCGCCGAGTTAAGGCCAAGATCGGCAGTATGGTAGACTGCACATCTTGCCCCTAGAAACTCGGCGAGTTAGTCGTAACTAGGCGACTTCCATACCTGAATCGCCGACTTACGACCGTTACTCGCCGCCAGCCAACGTCATAAATGTTACCATATATGACCATAGGCGCGATGTCTGCCTTTGATTGCGCCCTCCGAGATCCTATAAAAAGGGTCCCAAGGGGACACTCAAAGACACGATTCAAGTTCCTCTCTCACACCAGAGCACCACTACGAAACTCGGCGAGTCTCACTAGAATCGCCTAGTTTCCACTTGTAGGTATTTGACGTAGAGTGCGCGTCGTGGAGTCCAGAGCCTCCGGCATCACCTCGCACCACCGCGAGCCCTGGTAGAAGATTCAGTGCTTCATCAAGTGAATGATTCGATTGGGTTGACTAGGAGGGATATTGAAGCCTCTGCGAACTTCTCGAATGTGCCCAGTACTCAGAAGTTTCGATATCTCTTCGTTGGCGGCTTCCCGCCTGTCAGAGGTGAGCACTCGACGCTTTTGGCGACGAGCTGGGATGGATGGGTCGACATTAAGTTTGTGCGTCACGATTTGACGCGCAATCTGTGTCGGAGCCTCACCCTCCCAAACGAACCTGTCTTGGTGCTCCTCCAGGACAGTCACAAGCTTGGCTCTTAGGTCGGGGTCTAACCCTTTTCCTAATGCCACGTGTCCCCCTTTCAGCTGGTACATCTCAGTCTCATCCACGGGTTGCAATTTTTCCCTTTCCCCGTTGTCGGGTGGGGCGTGGACGAGCATACTGTTTAGTTTAACCAGCTGAGTTGCCTTCTTATACCCTTGTCTAGAATCCTTTTGTGATCCTTTGACAGTTGCAATGATCCTGTTGATCGGGTATCGTATGCATTGGTGATAAAAGGATGGGACAGCTTTGATCCCGTGGATGAAGGGTCGTCCAAAGATGCCGTGAAAAGTGGATTCTACCTCCACCACTATAAAACGGCATGTTCGACTAACCCTTTCCTTTCGGGATCCGATGGAGACCTTCAAACGCCGGCCACTGGGGCGGTGACGTTAGCAAACCCATAAATGGCTTCCTTGCAAGGAGACAGATCCTCCTTCTTAAGGCCCATTTTGATGATGGTGTCCATGTAGAGGATGTCCGCGGAACTGCCACTGTCGATAATCATCCTCTCGACACGGGATGTCAGACCGATGTCTGCTTGGATCACGAGTGGATCCTCGTGGGGCAGCAGGACATCGTCCAGGTCCTCTTCGGAGAAGTATGTTGACCTCTCTTCCCGAGCCCTTTTCCCATTGTCGCGAAGGGTAGACTGTGACATCAGCACCTTCCGGGAGTAACCCCTATTCTGACCAACGGATCCGCCACCAAATATCATATTGATGGTTTTCCACTGGCGGTCCTCGCTACTGTCGCTGTCCGGTGAAGGAGAGCGTCGACGCTTTCCCTTTGGGTCAGATTTACAACCGCCTCGTCCTCGGGATCCCTTGACGAAGTTGCCAAGTTCACCCTTTGAGACCAATTGCTCGACGTAGATCGAGAACTCCCTGCAGTGGTCGGTGAGGTGGCCGTGGTCCTTGTGAAACTTACAGAACCTTCCACCCTTTTTGCAACTACTTTTAGTTGCAGGGTCCAGAGAACGGGTAGGAGGTAGATCTGCCCGGTTCTTGAGTTTGTCAAACAGTTCGCCTTTATTGATTGTCAGAGGGGTCCACTCCTTCCATGGTTGGGAGGGACCCTTTGGCGACTGCTTGGTGGTTGTTTGATACATTTTATTATCGTGTTTGGGCTTCCATTCCTTTTTGTAGGAATTAGCCGCATTGTCAGTGTATTTGTTCGAAGAGCCTCGGAAACTATTTTTTCCGACGTAGCTCTTTTTCTCGAACTTTGGTTTTTTGAAGCTAGTGTTCTCAAATTCCACTAGCTTATTCTCATTCTGCTCTTCCACCTCAATAAACGATTGGGCTTGCTGGAAGAGGTCAGGTAGAGTCTCCACCTTATGGAGAGTGAGATGCTGGGCCAGAGGGGAGTAGGGTACTAGCCCATTCGTGTATCCCTCTATGGCCAGACTCGGGATTAAGTCGCTCACTTCTGTCATCATTGAAGTGAACTTAATAGTGTAATCCCTCAACGACAGCTTGTTCTGTCGTAGTGCCAACAGTGCGTTGACACTGTGTTTGATCCTAATCATCCCCACGTGTTGGGCGATGAATTTGGATGAGAGGTCCGTAAAGCTGGAGATTGATCCAGTTGGCAGACCAGAAAACCACCTATAGGCACTGCCCTTGAGATTGCCAGGGAATGCCCGGCACAACAGCGCGTTATCGGTGGTTTGCGGTTCCAAGACACTAAGGTAGAGGCTGATGTGATCTCTTGGATCACCCGAACCATCGTACGCTTCTATCCTGGGTACCCGCCAGGTTTGTGGAAAAGACACCTTCAAAAGGTCCTCTCGAAAAGGAGCACTTTTGATTCTCAGAAATTTCATCGGACCGCTGGCGGCTGGGTTGCCAGCCAACTTCCGACGAAGGTCTTTCACAAACCGTGTTGTAAGAGTCTTTTCAGTGTGACTCTTACTAGGTCCAGCCTTTGCTTTTGAAGGCTCTGGACCATTCTTCTTTTTCTCCCCAGATGGAGAATTATGAGAGGCCGATTCACCCGCTCCTTCGCGGGCGACGGTCCTCTGACTTCTCGCTTTCTCGAGGATGTTGACTCTTTGTTCCATGTTATCCATGAATTTAATCAACCTCGCTTCTAAAGCGGGAGGGATGGATGTTTGAGGGAGCAGACTGGCTTGAGGCTCCTCAGGCCTTTCTTGCCTGTTTTCTTGAGGAGGGTCAGTCTGTGCCCTGTCAGCTACCATTGAGGATTTGCCTTTGTTTCTCAGATGGTAGTCGTGCTTTTGCCTTTCGGAAGTCATTGTTGACAAAAACGTGTTCCAACTAGAGGCAAAGTGCTTGCTAGAACTGGCCCGAGAGAAAGAACCAAGTGGAGTCGGCGACTCACAAGGGGTGTCAGCGATTCACACGGTGGAATCGGCGACACACACTAGTGGAATCGGTGACTACTTTAGGTAGCTTTTCTTTCGAGTCTGGCCATGGACAACACTCTTAGCTAGCAGAATAACCCGCAATCGGAGACTCACTAGGTGGACTCGGCGATTGCCTGTGTGAATCGAAGATTCCTTGACACAAAGTTAGCGACTCACCCTAAGGGAATCGAGCTAAGCTTTGCGAAGAAAATTTCGCGATTACGACGGGATATCGTGGTTCGATAGTCCCACAGACGGCGCCAACTGATGAAGCACGGAATCTGCTACCAGTGGGCTCGCGGGGTTGCGAGATGGGCCGGAGTCTATGGAGTCCACGACGCGCGCTCTACGTCAAACACCTGCAGAAGAGGAGGGGAATCGGCGACTCTCTTGGGGGTAGGCGATTCGAGCTCCTGGATGCTCTAGTGTGGAGTGTGTTGGTCAAGTGAGGATGTTATGAATGGAGGACACCCCTAGGACCCCTTTTATAGGGTCCTAGAGGCGTTTCCATTCAATTGAGTGGGGCCCGCCCCATTATGGTACCCTATTGAAGGGCGCCATAATGGTGTGGGCCCGCCCACGTAACGGCTGGGAGTCGGCGACTCAGGTGTGGGAATCGCCGACCCAGAGGCCAAGTCCTCGGTCTACCTGACCCGAGTTCCCTGGCCGGAGTCGACGATGCACCCCTGGAGTCGGCGACTTGGTAGTCCCAGTCGGCGACTCCCAAGTGTTGCCTTGGGCTCTTGACGTAGACACGCGCTCCGCACCGTGGAAGCCTTCCGGGGGTCCGGCATATAGCGACGAAACCCTATTCCTTGCTTGAAGGGCGTTGCTGGGAGTGACTGACGTAATCAAGCATATCTCACCAGTACTCCCCCTGAAGAGAGCATAGGAGACATGTGTGTACCGCCATATGGTGTCACGATAACTGGCCATAAAGAATATTGTGACGAAGAATGACCGAATGGATTGAATCCATCTGTAGAAAGACCGAGTCGCACATTCCGACCATCGGAGGCAAATGCAGGATAAGTACTATCGAAATGTTTCCAAGTTTGACCATCAGATGGATGTTGTAGCTCATTGGGGACATCTTAACGACGTGTACTATACCAGACCATTTCTTTGGCAATCTTCGAACAATGATACAATTGTTGTAGTCGAGGTATTAAAGGAAAATAACGAAAAAATTTCACAGAAATATCACGACCACCACTTGTTCTGGTCTTAAATCTAGGTTCATAACATGTCGGACATTCGTTTAAATCTTTGTATTTTTTTCGATACAATATGCAATTGTTTGGACATGCATCGATTTTCTCATGTCCCAATCCAAGGTTCTTTATTTTTTGTTTCGCATTGTAAAATGTATCTGGAAACTTATTCGATCGGTTTTGGTAACACCTTCTGAATAGTCTTCATTAATGTATCATAGCTTTCCACAAAAAGTCTATACGTTGATTTAAGATACATCAATTCGGTTAAAATCTCCAAAATAGATGTTTCACAACTCTCTATACTTTTTCATGACCAGAATTCAAAAGATCGTAAAAATTTTGAGCTTCAATATTCGGTTCTTCATCATGCAAATCAATTGGCCTACTTGTATCGTGGACCATGTCAACAAATGGATTAGTATTCTCGGTTATGTCAACATGATGAGAGGTGATGCAAACTTCAACACGTGGTTTCTTTTTTGGTTCACCATGTTTATCCCAATTCGTGTAGTCACTCATGAAACCAAATTTGTAAAGATGAACTCCCATCGTATCTTGATCTTGCTTACTCAAGTAACACATTGACCACAAGGACATTTAATCTGTCCTCTTTCACCAATGGAGCTAGAATTAGTGAAGGAAAAATTCAAAAATTCACGGACACCCTCAACAAATGAGTCCGTGATCTGTCTTTTATTATCTAATTAATCTCTTGTACATCCAACTTCTATCGTCGTCGATCATTCTACAAAATTAATTTTGATAGTTATGGTTACACCCAATTACTTCCTAAGTTTATGCAAATTTGATGAAATTTAGAGAGTTAGCTTAACTTCTTTTTCAATTTAATCACTTTAATTAAGATATGACTTTCTATCTACCTTTTGCTACATCCAATTAATTACCTAGACTTATAGATCCTACAAATCTATAAATTCAAAGTAAGCAGATAACTAAATATTTAATTCATAATAATTTGACACTTGACACTAACATTATGACTTTAGTAGTTTAGTTTGTTTTGAAGGCAAATTGATTTTGTCAAATTCATAGAGATATAACATTCCAACCATAGATCATAGATGCCTAGATGTGCAACCACTTCAATTAAAGGCTGATAAAGATGAGAGGAAATATTATATAAACTTATACACGTGACACACTTACCAACCACGGAAAGACCATTTGGCTTCTGTGCGAAATTCCCTGAATTTGGGTTCTACTGATGTGCTAAAACTGAGGGGAATGCTTAAGAAATAAGCAACTCGATAATACTATACATCCAAAGACTAAAAAACCCTAAATATAACTCAGATGAAAATGATCAATGAATAAAATAACACAATCAATGCTTGATTGACAATAATAACTTTTTTTTTAACTTTTGAGTAACTACTTATTCATCCAAAAATAGAACCTCAACAATTCAAATCAGGTTGCTAAATAAGCAAAAAAAAATTAAAGAAATGAAAGATTTTATTTTCACTTCTTCGATATACATGCGTTGAGAAGAAAACCATACCACAATCAGTGATTTCTGATTAGATCAAGTCTTCCGGATCTTCGATCAAGTCTGCCAGATACCGGAAATCACTGTACGTGCTTACTGCCCTCGCCGGAAGATGCAGAAGTCGCCTCTGCCGGAACGGAATGCTCGGAGAAATCACGATTCGGGAAGGAGGGAGGAGTTCCGTGAAATCGAAAATCGAGGATCGTTGGGGTTTAATGATTTGGGGTTTAGAGATTTAAGTTGGGGTTTAGGGATTTAAGTTGGGCTAATTTACTTCTTTTTTTTTTTTAAACTTTGTTTTTTTAATTTTTATTTTAAACTTTCATTTTAAAAATATTTAAGGTAAAATAAAAATTACCCATTTAGGGACGGTTTTCTCATAGGCCGTCTCGATTTTTTCATAGGCCGTCCCTAGTTATTTCCCCCCAAAAAATTATCAAAATATTTAGGAACGGCTTAGTAAAAAGCCGTCTCTAATTTTTAAGGTCGGCGACTGTTCACCGGAGAGTCGTTGCCAACCATTAACGAATAATCATAGAATTTCCACGACGGTTCAAGCCGTCTCTAGCATCGTGGAATTTCCACGAAATCCTTCTTCAGATTTAGAGACGGCCAAAATCCGTCGCTAAATTCGTCCTTAAAAGTCTGTTTTCTTGTAGTGTATATTATAAGCTAGTAGATAGAACCATCTTCTTGGTTGTACCCTTCTGCAACCAACCTTGCCTTGTACCTCTGGATAGAACCATCTGAATTTGTTTTTACCTTATACACCCATCTTGAACCTACGATATTCATTCCTTCACTTCTAGGAACTAAACTCCATGTGTTGTTGTTTTTAATTGCCTCCATCTCTTCGTTCATAGCCTTCCTCCAACATTCATGTTTCATAGCTTCTGTAAAAGACTTAGGCTCACAACAAATATTAGTATCATAAGCAATATTGCAATCATAATCATTATCATATTTAGTGGAAATAATCCTTACTCTTTCTGATCTTCTTGGGTTTTGTATATTGATGTTTCTATTCATTATTATTGTATTATCGTTTTCAAGAATAGTACTAGATTTATTCGAAGTGTTGGTGGTAGAATTTTGACCTAACCTATCGCTTATGTTGACTGAATTTTGAGTTGTAGACTCTGAATTTTCAGGACTAGTTATAAACTCTGGATTTGTTTGTATTTGATTAGAATTCCCATCTAAATTTTCAGATGTAGATGGGTTGATACTTGATGACTGATTCATGCTAGTTTCAAGTGATAAACTTGTAGTTGTATCTCCTGATCTTATTTGACCAGAGGTATTTTTTACACTACAAGTGAGAAATCCCCTTGATTTAGACTCTATCTGCTTGGTCTGATTTCTTGATCGGATATCAAGAAATGGGAAGTATCCTTCATTAAACATCACATCCCTACTTATTTTTATCTCTCCAGTCTTAATATCTAAGCATCTATAAGCCTTTTGATTCGTTGCATATCCTAAGAATACACACTCTTTTGATTTTTCTATAAATTTATTTCTCTCATGTTTCTGAATTAATGGATAACATGCACACCCTATTGTTCTCAGAATTGCCAAATCTGGCAACTTTTTCATTATCACCTCAAAAGGACTTTTATCTTCTAATACCTGGATTTTCAACCTGTTGATCACAAATACTGCGGATGAAAACACTTCTGGCCAGTAGTGGTGGGGTATTCTTGACTTGATAAAAAAACATCTTCCAATTTCTGCAATTTGTCTGTGCCTCCTCTCAATTAGTCCATTCTGTTGAGGTGTGTATGCACATGAAACCCTGTGGCTAATTCCTTCCTTTACAAAATGTGATTTTAGCCTTATATTCATAAATTCACCTCCTTGATCAGTTTGCACTCCTTTAATTTTTAACCCCAAAAATTTCTCAATTTTTATTTGAAATTTCAGAAAAAATTTTACAAACTCAGACTTGGTTGAAATTGGAAAAAACCAGTCAAACCTACTAAAATCATCTACAATTGATACATAGTACTTATAATTTTGTACTGAAACAATGGGAGAGGGTCCCCATAGATATATATGTAGCATTTTTAGAGGTATTTTGTTTGTATGTATGCTTCTTTTATAAGGTAGTTGGTGTACTTTCAATCCCTTATGCACATATTGCACAAAATGTATCATCTCTTTTCTTTCTATCAATTAGTAGTTCTGTTTTATTTTTCTGCATCACACCTTCACATGGATGACCCATCCTGTTGTGCCAAACCTCTTCAGTGGCTCTCACTCCATAATTTGCTTCTGAATCAGGATATATATGGTACAAACCACCTTGGCTATGCCCAGTAAACCACATCTCCATCGTAATTGGGACCTTAACACAAAAAAAATCATGATCAAACTCAATTTTACAATTCAGATCTTTAGATAATTTCTGAATTAATAGTAAGTTCTTTTTCAGACCCGGAACACATAACACCCCTTGTACCATAAATTCATTTCCATCAAATTTTAAAATTACACTACCTTTATGTGTTACTTGTAATTTTTCACCACTTCCTACTATGACAAATTGAGTACCTGTGAAAGTTTCATAGGATAAGAAAGCTCCTAGATCTGGTGTCATATGACTTGATGCTCCAGAGTCTAAGCACCAAGTTGAATCTGAGTAGGTGTTGGCTGACATTGCATGTTCTGGGGCCGATTCCTGAATAATCGGCTGTGTTGGTGGATTATGTGGTGGTGGATAATTCTGGATCAGTGGTGTTGTTCCTGTAGTTGTTGTGGTATAGGCAGTGAAATTTGATCTTTCTGTGCACTGTTTTGCTAGGTGTCCCATTTTATCACATAGTTGGTAGCTTTGTGTCTGATCTAGAGATGATGGTGTAATAATGGTTGGTGGTGTTTGTAGTGGTGATGATGGTCTGGAAACAGGCCCTCTATATGTATTATATGAAGTGTATGCAGGTGGTGGTGGTGTATGTAGAATCAAAATTGTCGATATAGGATTATATTTTAATCATGTTAATTTTATCCCTAATTACACTATTAATCCAAAGGGTAAAATTAGTCAAGATTAGACCTAACTTAAATTAATTAAGTCAAGGGTTTAATCAAAGTCAAAATCGAATTGGTTCAATTGCATAAATACCTTGAATATAATTATTATTGTTATCTCTAACATTTTAGTCAAGGTACAATAACCAAGGAGCAAAAGACACTATTGACAAGTGAATCTTCTCAGGATCTTCTCAAGGGGACAAAGATATCCTTGATTGAAATCATATCTACAAAAAGCAAGCTTCTACTATTCAAGCTTCTTGGGAACATGAAATCATATCTACAAAAGGCAAGTTTCTACTATTCAAGCTTTTTGGGAAGATAAAATCTTGGACTTTTGTGAGAAATTAAGGAACCATCTATTGAAGATCTAAGGGTGGACAAGTGATGACCTAGGCTATAAATAGAGGACCAAACCCTCCATTTTCGTTCACCACATTTAAAGAATTTCAAAGAGCTTCCACTCCACATCTTGAGATCTACAAAGTGTTCGTGCTTCCAAGGTTCTAAGCTTCCAAAAGCTCTTAAGTGTCCAAGCTTCTAAAAGCTTCAAAAGCTCTCCAACTTCTACTTCTAACCTTCTTGTTCATCTTTACAAGTAAGAAGTTTTGTGTGCTTTAAACATTCTACTCCTTTAATCCTCTCTTGTATGTGTCCACTTTGGTTGAGAGGTTTGTCTCAATATCACCAAAGTGTGAGAGAAGGTTTTTGAGCTCAACCATAAAGCTCTTGTTTGGTTTTATAGAGTTTCCGGAAAAACTCTTAGGTGCAATCTACCTTGAAAGATTAAGAGATTTTTAAGAATTCCTTAATACTCTAAGGTCCTAACTTACCTGTAAAAGTTAGAGGTTCTTAAGAGTGCCCTTGATACTCTAAGGTGTGAGTCTACCCGTAAAAGACTGGTTCCTAAGTGAAGTAGCCTTAAAGCTTAGAGAGGTTTTAAGAGTTCCTTGATACTCTAAGGTACTAACTTACCCGTAAAAGTTAGAGGTTCTTAAGAGTGCCCTTGATACTCTAAGGTGTGAGTACTCGTAAAAGACTGATTCCTAAGCGAAATAGCCTTAAAGCTTAGAAAGGTTCTTAAGAGTTTCCTTAATACTCTAAGGTTTTGCCATTACCTTTAGGCCAGTGAATTCCGATAGTATGTCGGGACTGGATTAGCCCTTGTTTGGGTGAACCAGTATAAATCTTTTGTGTTATTCTTTGTTAACTTTAGTTTTATTTATTGTCTAAACAACACTTAATTAAAAAGATCCCTCTTCCAGTTATCTAGTCAAGTATCTGAGGTTATATTTATTATTCAAATCTCTATCCAATATATCTGGTCAACTATTTACTTATCATATTTATCCAGTTATCTAGTCAGATACTTACTTATCATATATATCCAGTTATCTGGTCATTTATTTACTTATCATTTTATATCTAGTTAACTGGTCCTTTACTCTAATACTATAACGTGCACTTATAATATAACTTAGTACCTATATACTACAGTTATTTATAAAGCACTATCTAATAAGCTGACTCAGTATTCATATACTGTAGTAAGCTTTGCAGAGAAAAGGCAAGAATATAAATATATATAATATTATATTGTAAGATATAATATTATAATCTTTTTATTATTATTCAACCATTTGTGTATCAAGTATTTGCAGGTAATTCCGCATTTAACCTGCCTAATCGAAAAAGAGGCTATTATCCCCTCTTATAGCCTTGGATCTCGACCAACAGTGTATACATATTTGTTAGTGGTGATGGATATTGGTATGTTGGTTGTTGAGGAAACATATTCTGATTGTTGGTGTATTGTCCTCCTCTAGCGTAGCTGTTCTGCCCGTAGTTGGTTCTTGGTTGGTATTGTTGATGAGGAAAATAACCTGAATTATTGAGAAGATATTGATTTTGGAAGTTCTGAGGTGGATATTGAGTAAAATTTCGATTTTGTGAGAAATTAAGTCTATAAGGTTGTGGATTTTGAAATGGTCTCCCTCTACCATAGTTTCCTCTATATGACACTAAAGCCACTTCACTTTCATTATTCAACCTTTTGTTTATCTGTTCTTCACTCATCAGTAATTCAGTGAGCTCTTCAAAATTTATATTCTTCATTACTTTCACAGTTGTAAATACACACCTGTATTCTGACCCTAAGCCTCTTAAAATATAGCCCACCAACGTATGTTCACTTAAGTTCTCTCCAGTTGAAGCAAGTGAATCAACCAATCCTTTAACCCTCACTAGATATTCTTGCATTCCCTCTGTACCAAGTTTCTTTAGAGTTCTGAGTTGTTCCTACAAAACTGATACTTGTGTGTTGCTTATTGGAGAAAGTATCTTCTCTAATTGATTCCATCCCTCATAGGCAGTTTTACACTTCAGAAGCATTAATTGGTATTGACTTACTACAATTGCTTTAATCCACCCTAATATCATATCATCGTCCATCATCCACTTCTCATATTCTGGATTTGCTTCATCCTCACCTATTTTTGGGGCTGGACAGGTCTCAATTCCAGTTACGTACTTCATGAACTTATGCCCCCTAAGAGCACATTCGAACTGGTTTCTCCAACATAAATAATTTTTTCCTTCAAGTTTATCTGGAACCATACTGAAAATGTTGTAATATCTGTTTCCATTGCATGTTATTTGTTGTTGTGTTGCCATCTTCTTCTCAATTGTTCCTGACTCGTTTTTTTTTTTCCAGGATGTGAATAATTCAATGGTGGATACAAAATAAAACTTAAGCAGATAAATAGAAGCTAATCACCAGGATAACCCTTAAACTGATACCATGTGAAAAAACTGAGAGTTTCAATTTTTTGTATTGAAAGAATTATCACAATGATATTAAATTAGGATTAACATGATTGTTTTAACATAGAATTTTGGTTTGATTGAATTGATTCAATAATGAATTATTATGAAAAGATTTATGGAATGAAATTAACAAAGATTTATGGAATGAAATTCAGGTTAACATAGTGAAATTGGAAATGACAGGAATCTAAAGAAAATTAATAAATTGAAAAGAGTAATTCAAGAATGATTACGACATTAAGAGAAATACACATTATCTAATCTACAATCAAACTGTGAGAAAGATCTACACGGAACGAACACGATCGATTCATGGAATGAAAAAGTAGAATAATTGATCACACCATATTTCAATTGCTTTTATACATGTAGTTGGGCAGTTGAGTTGATTTATCCATCGGGTAGCATTCTGGTGTTATTACATATATAGTCCAATTATTAAAATGTCAACAGTCAGAACAGTACTATCTTTGGCAGTGACAAATAAATGGTACTTAAGGCAACTTGATGCCAAGAATGCTTTCTTGAATGGTGTTATTTCTTCCAGCACTCGGGTTTTTACACATATAGTCCAGTTATTAAAATGTCAACAGTCAGAACAGTACTATCTTTGGCAGTGACAAATAAATGGTGTTTAAGGCAACTTGATGTCAAGAATGCTTACTTGAATGGTGAGTTACAAGAAACAGATTATATGAGACAGCCTAAGGGATTCAAAGATAAAGAAATACCAGAGGATGTTTGTTTATTAAACAAGGCACTCTATGGACTAAAGCAAGCACCAAGGGCATGGTATCACAAACTTCAACAAAAATTGATTGAGATTGGGTTTAAAAATTCAGTAGTTGATGCATCCTTATTCATCAAGAAAAGTGAGGAGTCTACCATATTAATACTGATTTATGTGGATGACACGGTCATCAGGGGGAACTATTTAGAAGATGTTGAAGATTCCATTAAAAAAATATGTAATGCTTTCTCATGCAGGGATATGGGGAAGTTAAGCTATTTTTTGGGACTACAATGCATTTACAGTGGAGACACAATAGTTCTCTCACAGGAGAAGTATGTTAATGAAATATTGAAGAATTTTGGGTTTGATAAAGCAAAACCAGCAACCACACCTAGGCTATTGTCATTAAAAATTCACACTGATATGGGTGAAAAATTAGATGATATAACTCACTATAGAAGTATTGTGGGATCACTTCAATATACGACATTGACTAGGTCTGATTTGTCTTTTGCAGTAAATCAAGCATGTCAATACCTTCATAATCCAAGAGTTGGGCACCTTAATGCAGTTAAAAGAATATTGAGGTACCTTAGGGGGTACATCAAGTAGGTACCTTAGGGAGTACCTTAGGGGGTACTCTCAGTTTTTTCACAATAGCCCCAAAGTTAAATGGTGAAAATCAACCATCAATATAAATAACCGTCATCGATAAATTGGAGTCAAATTTTTTTCCCGCCATATTATACATGACGGATTTCCGTCATCTTATAATTTCCGCCATGTATAATTTTTTTGGTGGGAAATGGAGTCGATTAATAGATGGCGGATTATAGATGGCGAATGTGGGGTTGACGGTCTTTAGATGGCGAAAATCCGTCACTGATCACTTATGATGGTGGAAATCCACCATCTTAAGACCGTCAGCTTAGGTCTTATTTCTTGTAATGTATAGCAAAAGTAATTGTTGATCAATATATATAATATTTGAAACCTGAAAAGTAATTGTTCATAAATTACAATATTATTGAAAACAATCGATATGCAAAAAAAAAAATCATATCAAATCTAATCTATGCTATTAATATTTAAGATCAACATTGCAATTTCTATCAACAAGTTCTACATGAGTTCTATACAATATACCTTGTACCAACCATGATTATTCCACACTAAAGACATGTCATCGGCAAATTTAAATGGACCATTTTCGTAAAAGATCGCTAACTCACTGCTGCATCCGGGACCTCTTGTCAGCCACAACACAACTGGATCATCTCCTCTCTCCCTTGATTCGAAGAAATAGTAGACCAACCTGGATAAAAAACAGAATACAATCGAAGAAACGAGATCAAATATAACCTATCGATATGTATTAATTAACCGATCAGAAAAATAATCAAAAGATCAAATCAAGTAGTAGATCATTGTTAGTTAGTTCTCAATGATCACCTAGCGGCATTGGAGTGTACGATGTTGTAATATCCAGCGTGATGTCCGACATTACCTTTCCTTGTGTAGTTTAGGCCGGGAATCGACATCACCTTCACTTGTGTAGTTTACGCCTGGAATTGACATCACCTTCCCTTATCAGCGACATCGATCACCTTCCCGATGTAAGTGTTATAAATAAAACACTTAAACTTTAAATTTTGACATCTATTAAATAAAATCTGACATTTAAAAAATTATGAAATAGTTAAATTTCAGACTTTAAAGAAATACGAATTCAATATGGTGTTATCATACCTTACAACATTTTAAAATCTAGAATTAAAAATAAATAAATGACAACATTAAATTACCAACATTTTGAAATCAAGAATCCAAAATCACCAACACATAATCCAAAGTTTAAAAAAATGCAAAAAATATTGTGAAGAACAAATGATAAAACATTGTGAAGAACAAATGATAAAACATTGTGAAGAACATGTGTTAAAACATTGAGAAGAGCAAATGTTAAAATATTGTGAAGAACTACATTATGAAACCTCCCCAAGTCTTAAAACTGATTTAACTACATTATGAACTTCTGATTTAATCATTTCAAAATTATGAAGAAAGCCAACCCGATTTAAAACGATTCTGTGAAAGTTTAGAATTTCTTAAATAATTCCACGATCGACCGCATGATATCATTCTGAAATAATTAGAAAATTGAAAACAAAAATAGAGGATTAAAAAGTGAAAAATGTGGGAGAGAGAAGTGGAAAAAGTGGAGAAGTTAGGAATTAATTTTTTTTTAAATTAATTATTTTATAAAATATATTATATCTAAAATAATAATATATATTATCTCCGGATAATATATAATATTTTAAGGTATTTATCTCATATATTTTTTAATATAAATTTACCTTAATAAAAAAATTATAATTATATTGGATTATAAATAATATAGGATGATTCGGGTCGTCAGAATGTCACGAATCGCCAAATCGATTCTGGAATATAGATTTGACCTTGTCGTTTCTGAAATCGCCAAATCATTATTTGATAATTCATTATTCTTTTTTAATTTTTGCGTTAATTATATCATTATTTTAGGAATTTTTTTAATTTTTATGTTTTATATTAGATTTTTTTGAAGCAAATTAAAATTTTATTTCATTAATATTTTTTTTTTTTATGTTGGATAAATTTAAAAAAAAACTAATTAATAATTACGTACTATATTATAAAATTTATATATTTAATTATATATATAGGGCCAGCTTCAGGTGAGAACCTGAAGCGTGAGAACCCCGTGAGAACTTTCAATCCTTGCCCTTCATCTACATCCAACGGTCATTAATATAGTTCATTATATCTATTTTTTTGGTGGAAGATCCCAATGCATAATCTATATTTTTGTCATTATTCACTAAGAACATCCATTTGTCCAATGTATTTTGTCACCATTCACATCTACTTTTCTCACCTACTTTCCACCTACCTTACACTTTTACTTTTCCCCTTCTCTCTCACTCACGTTTCCTCCTCTTCCTTCATCCCCTTCTTAAACCCTATTTCCTCCCATTCCTTACCTCTAGTGTCTTCTTCCATTTCTATTCTTCTATTTATCTTCTAAAAAATATGGTCATCGGGTCTCCTCTAATATCTGCTCCGGTTTGCTTTCCGTTTTTTTCCCACTGTGTTTCATTTCTCATTTAGGTATTTTCATGAATTGGGTTTGCACTATTTTGTACATTCGTCTTTAATCTCTTTCACAGTCAACAGTACATAGTGCACTACGTACAATACATAGTGCACTTTAAATATTCGACACTAACATTCGATCTAGAATCGTACTAATTGGATGGGCGTAGTGAACAGTACTATTATTGTACATAGTGCATTGTGCATTTTCCATATCCCAAAAGTGCATAGTACATAGTGCAAAGTTAATAGTGCATAGTACGTAGTGTATATCAACATAGTTCAGCGCTCATTATACATATTACATGGCGTAGTGCAAATTGAATAGTGCATAGTGCATGGAATAGGGATGCGGGAACGGAGGGCGTTCATCCAAAAAATAAGAAAGATTCATTTCCAATGACGATCAATATTCCAAAACAACTATTCATAATACCCTAGTACACAAACAAATATACCAAATTCTATATATCAAATCATCTCAATCGTCAAACGTTGCCATTATACGAATTCCATCTTCTTAAATAACGACCTACATAAAAGAAATAATTTTCAACAGTAAGCAGTAGAAGGTTCTTAATATTTCGGAAAAATAACTATAGGATTAAATGAAAAGATATCCACAAATAGTAATGTGCATAGGTAGGGAAAATGATAAACTTAAAAAAAATTGACGATAGTGCATAGTGCATAGTTCATAGTTCATGTTCATAGTACATAGTACATAGTGCATAGTGCATTATGTATATTTCGATAATTCAATAACTAGAAGTTTAGGTACAAATGATACCCATTTCGATAATTGAAAAACCTGATTTAAAGAGTGAAGAATTGATTGGGGAGTCTGAAAAATAGTAGAGTGAAACATTGGGGATGTCTGAAAAAACGATTAACAATATTTATCGACACTTGATAGAAGCAAAAAATAATTAAACATTTTGTATCGAAATAAAGTAAAATGTCAAAAACAAAATCAATTACTGGACCACAAGAATATGAATAGTAAAATATAAATCATCCAATTAACAAAAAAATAAATCATTCTTCACTACCTACAATTTCAGAAAAATAAATTATGGTGTGAAAAAACTAGGGAGGAGAAAGGAAGAACAGAGACACCAATGACAAAAGTATTTGCATTTGACTTGCTAATCATTATTTGCATTTGGTGTGGAATATCGCCATTATCATTTGCATTTAGTTAAAAAAAACCATTACTAATAGTTCAAAATAGTGGAAATGACATGAACAGGAAGAAAAAGAAGAAGCAATTTATAGTTAAAGAAATCATAATAAAATGGTATTACATCTAAGTATGGGATTGAAATCAAACTCACTAATATAGTAATGAATAAAACAACAACAGTATGCAACATTCAGTCTGCACTATAATGGATTGAAATGGGAGAGTTAAAGGCAATATGCTATTTTTATATCCACAGACCACAGAAGAATAAGAGATGAGGATTTAACTACTATTCTAACATCCAAAATACCTTCAAGTTCCAACAAACTCAAAAACCGATACTATGAAACCCAAAAAAAAAACTTTCTATGTTGCTTTTGGAAAACACCAATAAATAAGAAAACATCCAAAGATTCCTATAAAAAAGTGGGGGAAAAAATTGGGAAACATAGCTAGATCTATCAGTAGAAATCAAACCCATTTATAATAGTGGAAATGAGGGCAAATAAAAGGAACAATGAAATAGAAATAGTGAGGAAGAATGAGTGTAGAAATGAGTGTAGAAATAGTGGGGAAGAACTATGTTAAACCCAACACACATCACACCCAAAAAATTCGGAAACTCGGACGAGGTGATTAACTATCAAAACACATACCGAACAGTGGACGAGTGCGACCTGGCCGGGGCCTTCCCATTCCGATCTCCAATGGGGTTCGGCATGGTAGTGATGATGTGTGGTCACTGATGTAAAGAAAACACTGCTTGAGAAAAAATCGCCGCTGGAAAAAATTGGAAAAGGAGAGAAGAATATAAGATAACTGAGAGGGTTACAACAAAGGAATAAGACTACGGAATTGGCACAGTCCTTCCTCCTTCCATCCATCGGTCTCTAGGATGTTCAGTGTACAATTTCTGACTAGTGTGTTATTAACTCTCTTAAAGGCACGCATGTCATGCAGACGGTTGACATTCAAACACATCAAGTGGACGGTGGGGATTCGGTTCGCACATAGTGCGCAAATACCAGTTCGCAGCAGAAGCGTTCTGTATATATATATAGACATAGAAATAAAACATATTATAAAAATTATATTTTATTGATTTACATATATATGCATAATAGTGTGATTAGGTATTGACATGGTTCGGGTTAGTCTTAACCCAATCTGAATTTTAAATATTTGGGTAATCCAAACACTTAACCGAGCTCTAACCATAACCATAATCCTAACCTAACCCTAAGATTATTCATTATCAATAAAATCTAATCTTTTGACCAATTGAACTTGATGGTGTGCGGGCAGGCTCACGTTAGGGGGCTCACACACATAACTCTTTAATATTACTCCTAATAATTCTTCACCCTCTTCCCTGTTGAAGCAAAGGAGGTACTTATAGAAGACCTTCCTAAGCCTTCTGAGCCTTACGGTCTGTTCGGTCCATGGTCCGTCTAGACGAGCCATGGTACCAACATAACTAATTTCTTTGTGTATTTAGTGAATAAATTAGGGGATAAAAAGTAATTATGATATTATTTAATTATTTTTTGATAGTTAAATTAAATATTAACAAAATTCGCCTTCAATTTGACGATGTTTGGATAAAATTTTAATTGAATTTGATTTTTTTCTATAATCGGTTTAATTAATAGTCAGAAGGATTTGAGTTTTTCAAACGACTCAAGTCTAAAAATGTATTAGTTAGTTTAACTATTAAAAATTTAAGTAGGTATATTTGATTTGAATCCGACCCTAAAATAAAATATAACTATCTACATCTATGTAATTATACAATATATCAGGAAAATTTTAGCAAAATCTTTTATATAAAAAAATATTATGATATTATTTTACGATAGGTAAATTAAATATTAACAAAATCCGTCTTCAATTTGACGACATTTAGATAAAATTTTACTTAAATTTGATTTTTTTTCTAATTGGTTTAATTAATATATAGACAGAAGGATTTGAGTTTTTCAAACGGCTTAAGTCTAAAAATGTATTGGTTAGCTTAACTATTAAAAATTTAGGTATGTAGAATTGATTTAAATCTGACTATAAAGTAAAACATAACTTTTTACATCTACGTAATTATACAATATATCAGGATAATTTTTGCAAAAAATTTTATATAAAAAAATATTATGATATTATTTAATTATTTTTTGATAGTTAAATTAAATATTAACAAAATTGGCCTTCAATTTGATGACACCTGGATAAAAATTTACCTGAATTTGATTTTCTGTCTAATTGGTTTAATTTGAATTTTTCAAACGGCTCAAGTCTAAAAATGTATTGGTTAATTTAACTAATAAAAATTTAAGTATATTTTATTTGAATCTGACTCTAAAATAAAACATCATTGTTCACATCTACGTAATTTACAATATATCAAGACAATTTTTGCAAAATCATTTATATAAATAGGGTCAGCTTCAGGTGAGAACCTGAATCGTGAGAACCACGTGAGAACTTTCGATCGTAGCCCTTCATCTACATCCGACGGTCACTAATTTATTTCATTTCTTTTATTACTTGGGGTGAAGATCCCCATGCACAATCTCTATTTTGTCATCATTCACTAACAACATCCTTTTGTCCAATGTATTTTGTCACCATTCACACCTACTTTTTACTTTTACTTTTACCTTTAACTCTCTCTCACGTTTCCTCTCCTTCCTTCCTCCCCTTCCTCAAACCCTTTTTCTTCCCATTCCTTACCTCTAGTCTCTTCTCACCATTTCTAACCTTCTCTATATCCTATAACAAAATGGCTATCGAATCTCCCCACATATCCGCCAAGGTACGTTGTTTGTAATATTTTCCCCACTATATTTCCCTCCTCAATAAGGTATTTTCAAGATCGGTTGGGTTTGCACTATTTGCACACTTATCTCCTACTCTTTCACAGTCCACAGTACATATATAGTGCACTGCGTACTGCTCACTGTGCACCGTCAATCTGTGCACTGTGCATACTGCACATACACCAATCGTGGACAGTACATAGTTATTAATCGACACTAATACAGTTTTCATAATTTATATGCATATCGTGTTACATAGATCATAGTGTCTGTAATTTACCGTGCATCTTGCATACCTTAGAGTTCACAACACACATTCCATGATTTGTATTGCACACCACACACGAACTGAATAGTTCACAGTGCATAGTTCAAAGTGCATGGTTCATAGTGCATAGTGCATCGTTCAAAGGTAGTAGTACATAGTTTAGAGTAAATGGTGCATAATGCACAGTTCATAGTGCATAGTGCAAACTTCATAGTACATAGTGCATATTTCTTCGTGCATGATACTACAAATCATGCAATCGCAGGGTCATATACAAACGGATACGAACACAGAAACTATTGGATCATCCAGTACACCGTATCTTCCCGAAGTTGGCCAACTATTCAACCTTGGGTACCTTGGTCTTCTTGGTGCCTTGGCTCGGCTACGCATGACGGGCAGAAGCATGGAACTTCATACTCTGGAAGCAAATCTGTGCATAGTGCACCAAATGTTAAACCACATGTTAAAAACAACCATATGTTAAACCATAGTGCAGAGTGCACCGACTATTACGTAGTGCATACGTTACAAAAACCCAACAACTACATAGTGCATATTGCACAATGGATAGGGTAAAGAGTATAGGGCAACATATGAGAACAAAAACGAAACTTACCGGGTTTCGAGGAAGTGTCCGCCGACGCACGTTTTTTGTGGGCCATTTTTTTGAATAACGACCTAAAAACATTAAACATTATACAATTGCAAAAAGAAATCATTGGACAACACCAAAATATTGTGGACATTTGGTACACTATGCAATATGTACTATGCACTATGATATAGCCATAAAAAACAATGAAAATAAGGGAGGTAAATATCTTCTAGAGTACACGATAAATAAAATGTTTGTGTCTGATACAGATTTTAATCAAAACACATTCGTAAATCAGACTTGTGCCTGATAAAGATTAGTGGCCTAACACATTTGGTGGCCAATAAAGATTTGTGGCCGATAAAAAAAGAAAAAAAATGATTTTGATATAAAAATTTCAAAATACGTTTGAAAAATTTTAATCTTCGGAAATAGGGGAAAATAGAAAGATCAACAACAAGGGAAAATCATGAAATACTAAAAAAGCAATTAAACAAAAAACGTAAACACAAAAAAAAATACCAAAACAACTAGAGACTAGGTGAAAAGATGAGGAAATGAGGGATCATGGAAACAACTTGGATTGGACGGTCACGATAGAGTTCTCAGTGATCAAATAAAGGTTCTTAGTAGAAGCGTTCTATATATAAATAATATTATCATGAACCTCACCCAATATATATAGGACCATCTTCTAGTGAAAACCCTTCATATGGAAACTATGTGAGAACTTAAGATGTAGACCATTACATCTTCATCTAATGGTGATTTAATTTTTTTCATATTTAATTCATTTAAGGGTGATGATCATCATGTACTTTCATATCTTGTGTGACTTCTCTCACCACATATTTTTGTTCAATGGTTATTTTACTTTTTTTTATTTATTCATTAATTTACCTACATACTTTTCATGTGACTTTTATCCTTTCACCACATTTAACTTATCTTTTCCCCCAACGTTTTTTTTCCTCAACCATGCAGGAAAGCATTATTAACATCTAATTGGTATAAATTCCAATTTTTCAGAGCTGCCACAACTATGATTGTTTTAATTATCACCATCTTAACTACTGGTCCAAAAGTCTCAAAAAAATCAAAGCCTTCTTTTTATGTGAAACCTTTGACTACTAGTCTTGCTTTGTATCTTTCTACTACTTCACCATTTGGCTTGTATTTTATTTTATAGACCCATTTAGAACCTATGGATTTTCTATCTTTTGGAATATCAGATAGTGTCCATGTGTTGTTTTCAATGAGAGCTTTCATCTGTTTTTGCATTGCTTCAACCCAATTTGGGTCTTTAGAAGCTTCATTAAATGAGTTTGGCTCATCATGTATAGTTATTTGTTTAAATTTTTTTTTATGTAGTTTGCTTATCCTATGATAAGATATCTTATTGCTCATAGGGTAATTTGACTCATGATAGTCTTTTTCATTTTCAAGATAAAACTCTTGAAATTGTTTTTGTTTTATTATTTTCCTTCCATATAGAGTAGTTTTTGTGTTTATGGAAATTGTTGGCATTTTCCCAAGCCTGTTGAGGTTTTCTAGCCTACTTCCATTCATATCAATGTCTTGTTGATATGAATTATCCATTTGTGTATTTTTTTCTTTATTTTCTTCAGAATTTGTTATTTTGTTCAGATTGATATCTGAAATGTTATTTAGCTCAAATCTTTCTAGTTGATTTTGCTCTTGCCTTGGACTGTTGTGCAGGGGGTTTTCTCTACTGTTTGATTTAGAACCATCTTCTTGGTTCTGAATTTGTTCATTACTTAGTCCTGGGTTTATTTGAATTGTATTTGAGGTTTGAGATTCATTTTCAATGTTCTCAATCCTCCTTTTATTTTGTTTATTTTTAAATCTGTTTGGACTGTGGTCCAGGGGATTTTCTCTACTGTTTGATTTAGAACCATCTTCTTTGTTCTGAATTTTTTCATTATTTAGTCCTGGGTTTATTTGAATTGTATTTGAGGTTTGAGATTCATTTTCAATGTTCTCAATCCTCCTTTTATTTTGTTTATTTTAAAATATGTTTGGACTGTAGTCCAGGGGATTTTCTTTACTATTTGGTTCAGAATCTTCTTCTTGATTCTGAATTTCATTCTGATCTTGTTCATTGCTTAGCCATGGGTCTGTTTGAGTTGTATTTGAGGTTTGAAGTTCATCTTCAATGTTCTCAAATCTCAATCCTCCTTTTATTTTGTTTATTTTTAAAACTGTTTGAACTGTTGTCCAGGGAATTTTCCTTATTATTTGGTTGAGAACCTTCTTCTTGGTTCTAAATTATATTTTGACCTTGTTTATTGATTATCCCTAGATCCATTTTAGTTTGTTTATTTTTAAATCCATTTTGGTGTGTGTTTTGTTCATTTTGATGGATTTTTCCATTAGATTGAGTTATCAGTCATTTCTAATGGTTCTTCACTGTCTGAACTATTTTGATCTAAATGAATTGCTTTATTTTTATTTTTTTGATTATGCTTCGAATCTGATCAGTATTTATAAGCTTTTTCTTTGTTTTGGTCAGCCATGATTGACTTTTTATGATTGGAATCTAATATCTCTATTTTTTTCAGATATTGTGGATTCTAATCCTTTATTTAGTACAACTTTTTCCTCAGATCCAAGTATGTTTTTATTTTTCCTGATATTTTCATTTTTATAACTACTATGCTGATTTATAACTTGCATGTACATATTTTCAAAAGGCTCTATGTTTTGAGTTTGGATTTGCTTATTTTCAGTAGTAATGCTTTTAAAAGGGAAAATATTATCTCTGAAAATTACATTTCTAGAGATGTAAAACTTTTTATTTTGCATATCTAATACTAAATATCCCTTGGTGTTGGGTGAGTATCCCATAAAAACACCTTTAAATGTTCTTGCTGAAAATTTGTGTTCTCTTATGTTGGTTGTGGCATAACACAAACAACCAAAAGTTGTAAGCATACTATAATTTGGTGTATGTTTATTTAGAATTTCATATGGAGTTTTATTTTCCAAGACTTTAGAAGGTATCCTATTTATGATGTATGTGGTCGTTAAGATACACTCCCCCCAATATATTAGTGGGATTCTCTTTGAAAATGTAATGACTTGGCTACCTCTAAAAGGTGCCTATGTTTTCTTTCCACTATAGCATTTTGCTGTGGAGTATAAGAACAGAATAATTAATGAATTATCCCATATTTTGCAATCATTTGTTTAAAAGTGTTTGAAGTGAATTCACCTCCATTATCACTTCTTATGGTTTTAATATTTTTGTTGAAGGATGTCTTAATTCTAATTATGAAGTTTTTAATACACTCTAGGGTCATGCTCTTAGTTTTTAACAAAATTGTCCAAGTAATTATACTTAGATCTTCAACAATTGTTAAAAAATATATGAATCCATCATGCGATGTTATTGAGAATTTTCCCCAAATATCTACATGAATTAGATCAAAAATGCATTTAGATTGTGATAAACTATTTTTAAATTTTAATTTAGCTTGTTTAGCAAGTGGGCATACATCACAATTTTCTTTAATTCTACATAGATCTTTATTAATCCTTGAAACAACTTTATTATTCAAAAAAACAGAATTTTCATCAATATTTTTACAATTTTCAGAATTATCTAAAACAGAGTTTTGTTTTGAAACATCTAAAACATCAGACTTGATGAGCAGCTTCATCTTCTCTAGTGAGATGTGCCCTAGTCTTTTGTGCCATGTTTCAAAATTCAGTGCCATGTATGCACAGTCCAGAGGTTGTGTTTTAAGAAGGTAAAACCCATTTTTAGAATTACCCTGCCCAATCTCCCTGAATTTTTTTCCTGAAAATTGCATTTGTTTTTGTCAAAAATTACATTTATTTCTGAATCCATGGCTAATCTATTTTCTGAAATTAGATTTACCTTGAATTGTAGAATATAGAATACATTTTTTAATAAAATGTTTTCTAATATTTTTATATTCTCAATTGCTAAAACTTTGCAAACCTCTCCACTAGGGATGGTTACAAAGTGTTCATACTCCTCTTTGCGAGTTTTATCAAAAAATTGAAGATTCTCAGTCATATGCTGGGAAGCTCCAGTGTCAATAATCCAATTTTCTAAATAATTGACTAAATTAAAAGAAAAATTACCAGAGGATTTGTTTAGTAGCTCCTTGAGAAAGAGTAGTTCTTCACTGCTTAGGTTTGGAGTGCTTGCGCTGGTGTTGGCCTGATTTGCAGTTGTCACTTTAGACAATTAGTACGAGTGGAGTTTAATCAAAACATTAATTGATTGGTAAGTTAATTTCAATCAGTATATATTACTCTAATTGCTAACTAACTCAACTAATACAACATTTATTTTATTTAATAAGAGGTTTCAACCCAACATTTGAAACTTTTGTGCTTTAGTCCTTCAGTTTCTTTTATAACAAAACTTCAGTGTTGGGTAAATTGCCTGCGTAGTAATATTTAAACATAAACTGTTAACAAGTATAAAACTTATTAGAAATTATATCTAAGTCCTATGCTCAGTTTAGTTTAATTATTTACCGTTTGTCTCAACTCTGTTTAATTAAATCTTTTTACTCAAATATAATTAAATCCTTTAGAATTAACATCAAACCCAAATTCGGACAAATTGCATCTTAGTCAATTAGTTTTATTATTATTTCGATTTCGCCATATCTCATCCACCCAAACACACAGCCATCACCTTCCGACGACCGTCTAGTACTTCCGTTCATCGATTCCTTCTGGATTATCTCTTTTTGTTAAGTTTCAGTATTTATATGCGAGTCCAACAGTCTCTATACACTACAAAAAACCAGCGCAGTTCTGGCGGCAAATTCCGGCGGCCTGGCCGCCGGTATAATGGTTCCTGGCGGCCAAGCCGACGACATTCCATCGCCGGAAGTGATGTCGCCGGAATTGTGAAATCCTGGCGGCTTGGCCGACGGAAAAAAAATTTGGATTCCGATTTTAACAGAAATTGTCCCGGCGGCTTAGTCGCCGACTTTTTTTTTTGAAAATTATATACCGGCGGCCAGGCCGCCGGCTGTTATTTTTGGAAAATAATTTTCCGGCGGCCAGGCCGCTGGCAGTTATTTTTGGGAAATAATTTTCCGGCGGCCAGGCCGCTGGCAGTTATTTTTGGGAAATAATTTTCCGGCGGCCAGGCCGCTGCAAGTTATTTTAGGAAAATAATTTTTCTGGCGGCCTGGCCGCTGGCAGTTATTTTTGGGAAATAATTTTCCGGCGGCCAGGCCGCTGGAAGTTATTTTAGGAAAATAATTTTTCCGGCGGCCTGGCCGCTGGTTCAATTTGAAAAAAAAAAAAAAATTGAAATTAATATGAAATTGAAAATGAAATTAAAAATGAAATTGATATTAAAATTGATATTAAAATTGAAATTGAATTCGAAGTTTAATAATTTATGTATAACAGAAATTAACTACGACAGTAACTAATTTAACTTCTTTTTTTCGCTCTTTTTCTTCTTCTTGGTTCCGACCACCTTTCGTAGCGCTTCTTTCGTAAATATTATCGATCTACCTGCGCGCGAAGAGGTGTGCTCTTCTTGTTGCGTAGTCGG
>LFYR01000513.1:18854-35155 GCA_001185155.1 Zostera marina | reverse complement strand
TCTCCCGACCGTTGTTGAATTGGAGCTGGCGGCCAGGCCGCTGGAATTTTTTACAAAAAAATATTCCGTCGGCCTGGCCGCCAGAAATTTTCTCTCATTTACGAGGGAAAATTATGCAGGCGGACAAGTGTAAGATTCCGGCGGCCAGGCCGACGAAAGTATCTACCGGCGGCCTGGCCGCCGGGAGATGGGCGCCAGAACTGCGCTGATTTTTTGTAGTGATATAATGCAGATATGATTAACGAAGAAACCTTGTTTATGATATTGTAGATGATCAAATAGATGTGAGCTATTTAACAATACATATGAATGAGATATATGTTTGAGTAGTCACTGGCATGCACATAAGTACGTATGTGATACTAGCATGAACAACGATATGTGTATATATAAAACTATATTCAGATCGTGAGTCTAGTTACGTATATTGTATGGAAAGATATATGAATGATAATGTCAGATTCAACTTGTATATCGTGCATGCAATATCGATGTAAATATAAAAGAATCGTTACTGAGTTGTAGTGTGAAGACAGAAGCGATGCACGTGCGAAGACAGCTTATGCAATGAAGAACGATTGTCAGCTGAGACGAAGTAGAGAACACAACGAATGATTCAGAGAGACTGTGAGCAAGGCCGCGATTCCAGCCGAGAGCACAGGAAGAAGATATGACGACGATTCAATGTCTGAAGTGAAAAAGGTATTTAGTGTGTGTGTTAAGATCCATCTTTATAGCCGATGTAGACTGGACAACGGTCATGAAGTTGAAGCGTCACTTGGACCTGAAATATAGCTTATAACAACTAAGGTTAAATAATGCAATTTATTCATATATATTTTAATACGCCCCCTCGAAAAGTGAATGTTTTGGGCTTGGCGAAAATATTCCCTTTTTGGATCTTTATGTCTGTAGGTCCGGCGTTTTGTTATATAAATAGGGATTGCCGGGTTTTATTTTTATTTCCTTAGGATTTTGAGCAGGAAGCATTTCTTTTGTAAAAAGGCGATTTTCTCTTGCGTGTCCTGATCATCTGTGCTTCCTTTCTTACTTGTTTGTTGCTGCATGTAGATCTTTCATCCGTAGCTTCTCCCGGGGGTGTTTAAAGAGTGTTCCAGTTACATCTTTTGTGATTATATCTGCTACATTCTCTTTCGTATCTATTTTATGTAGCGTTATTTTCTTTTGTAGTACTTGATCTCTCACCGTGTGGATGTCTATTTCGATGTATTTTGTTCTTTGGTGTAGTACTGGATTTGTCACTATAGCTCTTGCAGAGGAACTGTTTGCGAAGACCATAAGAGTTGGTGAGTCTATTTCCATTTCTTTTAGTAGTTGTCTTAGCCATAATATTTCACATGTTGTGTGGGCTAAGGCTCTATATTTCGCTTCTGCGGATGATCTTGCTACTATATGTTGCTTTTTAGTTTGCCATGATATTAAATTTTTGTTTAGGAAAATAGCAAACCCTGTCGTTGATCTTCGTGCGGAGGAGCAAGATGCTCAGTCGGAGTCTGAAAAAGCTTCGACACCTGAGATATTTGAACCAGAGAAGAAGAGCCCTCGACCTGGTGATCCTTTTAAGTACCTTAAAACTTTATCTACTTTTTGTTTGTCTCCTTCTATTGGTTTAGAAATATGTTGGCTTAAACTATTGACTGCATGTGTGATATCTGGTCTTGTGACAATCAAATAAACTAGTTTTCCAACAATTTTCCTATATTCAGTTAGATCATCTAAAATTTTGTCTTCTTGATTTTGTTTTGTGTTTGCTCTAGATGGTAATGGATGTTCTCCAGGTTTTGCATGTATATAGTTATTTTATTCTAGTATTTCTAGAGCATATTTTCTTTGGCTCATAAATATTCCTTCTTTTGTTTTGGTAAATTCCAATTCTAGGAAGTATTTTAGTTTTCCTAGATCCTTGATACTAAAAAAATTGATTAGTTTTCTTTTTAGTTCAGTTATTAAATTGAGATTGTTGCCTGTTATTAATAAGTCATCAACATATACTAATATAAAAATTTTGTTTCTTCCAATGGTTTTGCTAAAAAGAGCGTAGTCTGATTATGTTTGATTAAATCCTAGTTGTTTTAGTACGTCTTTTAATTTTGTAAACCACATTTTTGAAGCTTGCTTGAGTCCATAGAGAGATTTTGTTAGTTTGCAAGCTAGTTTGTTATTTGTTTTTGGTTGTTGGTTTATTTTTAAGCCTTGAGGGATATTCATGTAGACTACCTCATGTAGATCTCCATGTAAAAAGGCATTCTGAACATCCATCTGATGTAGATGCCAGCCTTCAGTGGATGCAATAGATATAAGAGTGCGCAAAGTCGTCATCCTTGAGACTGGTGCGAATGTTTCTGTATAGTCTATGCCTTCTACTTGATTATATCCTTTTGCTACTAGTCTTGCTTTATATTTATCTAGGGTTCCATCAGCTTGAATTTTGGTTTTGTACACCCATTTACATTCTATGGTTTTTGTTTCTTTTGGGATTTCTACAATTTTCCATGTGTTGTTATTTTTTAAAGCATTGATTTCTGATTTCATGACTTCTTGCTGATAATATAGTATAGTATCAAGACTGTAGTAACAAGTTTACACAATAGTCTCTCCCCTTATTCCAGTCGACCCCTAGGGCTATTATTACATTTTCCTAATGGGCTGGCCCCTTATTGGGTTGTACTTGTTCCAGCCCACGGGTAGACCCGACTCGCTTGGATTGGTAGCGACCCGTCCCGGGTCAATCCGACCCGTCTCTGGTCAATCCGACCCGTCTGGGTCTCATTTGGTTTCCTTTGTTGGGCTGTTGTGGGCCCGTTGTTCTGCTTCTGGGGTGGGCCTGGCCTGATGGACCAGAGGTACCATCAGTACTCCCCCCCTCCTGCCTTATATAAGAGCTTCTTTTCTTCTTTTGGTCTTTTTTCTTCGCATTCATCATGTCTTTTCTTGAGCTTCTGCTGGATGAACTGGGTCGCGAATTGGTGCATCAACAATCTGCCTGGTCTGAGAGTCTTCTTCTTCATGTAGATGACGCTCGCAAACTTGCTACTACGGAAAACCATCGCCTCAATTTCCTGATTTCGGAAGTTCAGCGCCGTATCCTTGCTCTTTGGCGGGCTTCCAACGGGACCAGTATTGTTATACCGACAGCGGCAACCGCTCGAAGTCGTCGTGCGCCTGCTACTGCTCCTGGAGAACTTCCTGCGGCTGATGGTGGACGTGATGGATTCCCTGCTACTGTTGCTGGTGATCCCCCCTCTGATGGTCACTCATCTGCTCCTCCGGCTCTTTGACGTCGAGGATGCCAACAGCGTGCTGGTCGTGCGTTACTCCCCCCACCGATCTTCATCATTTCCTTTCGTGCGGGACTCCCCGCTAGGCGTTCTTGAAGGATTTTCCTTACGGGATGTGTTATTTTCTTGTGTGTTGCTTTCTTTGTGATTGAACTGCTTTTGTATTGCAGTTTTTTTTGTGAACTCCCCTGTTGGCGAGATAGCGTCTTTTCTTTTATCTTTACGTACTGCTACTTTACATTCCCGCTCTGAATCTTGTTTTTCCTTCGACACTGGTGTAATGTCTCTCTGTTCTTCATTTTCCGTAAGGGAAATATTAAACTTCACTTTTGGCTTTTACCTGTCCATATGGTTTGATATGCTTGGCTTTTTGTTTGGAAAATTGACACTCCTGGGGTTTTTATATTTGCTAATTCAGTTGTATGACGTCTACTCTTCCTCTATGTATCCCCTGCTCTCCTGGTCTCTATCTGCGCTTACTTGCCTTCGCTTGCGGCTCGGGTTTGATATTGTTTTCCATTCTTCGGCCCCCGTCCCCTGCAGATATGATCCTTACGGCCTTATTCCGGCTATATTTGTCCTTGAGAAAAATACAGGTTGTAACTAATCAGTGGTTTTAGGTCCGAGTTAAAACCGTCCGCTATTTTCCCTGCCGTGCGGGGAGTTCGTGCGGTTCTTCTTCTGTTCGTCTGCCGATTCCTCTTCCTTGGTGATTTCGTTTCCCCGCTTATATTACTTACCTATAAATAGTGTTTTACCTCCCCTCATTATTTACTTTGTTCTTGCTTAGGGTTTTTTACATCTCTGTTGCTTGTCTCCTCCTTCTTCGTGTAAGCTCCGCAGTTTTCATGGCTGGCCTCAACCAGTTCATCGACGGACTCAACTTTGACGGTAACCTTCTTTCTCCCTCTGAAAACCCTCCTTCTATCTTTACTCGTCGTCAAACTCAGCGCGATTGGGTTCTCCTTGCTCCCACAACCACCTTCAAAGAATGTAAAACCCCAAACACCATTCTTGCCTCGTCTCCTCCTCCTGGGTATACTGCCATTTACTCTGGGTATGTTGAAATAGGTTTAAAGTTTCCCGTCTCCTCTTTTATCCGCTCCTTCCTTCTGTTCCTGCGTGTTGCTCTCTCGCAACTTTCGCCCTCTAGTATTGACCGCCTTTACTGTTTTGAGTACCTGTGTCTTCAGTTGGGGATTTTTCCGTACGAAAGAGTGTTCCGTCTTCTGTTCTCCATCTCGCGCCCAAATGCCGCCAGGTTACAGATATCCACCCATACGCACTGCAAGATTCTTGATGGTTTTTCCGACCGGTCCCATAAGTGGAAGAACCGATACTTCTTCGCAAAGTCTGATCGCCTTGGTCTGACCGGTGTTCCTTCCAAGTGGAAGGATACCAACTTGTATGAATCCCAGACCCTTACTGCGGAGGACCTGACCCCCGAGGAGAGTGCTGTCCTATTCTTGTTACATTTCATACGAGAGCATCAGCCCATACTGTGCTAAGATCTTATGTCCGGGCGTTGGAAGGAAACCCACCCGTACCTTGTTCCTGTCGGTAAATTACTTTTCCTTGTCCTTTTTTCATTGTTGATTGTTTCTTTTCAGTGGACACTTTCGATGGGGAATTAATGGGCTTCTTTGCGGGAAATGTATCACCTAGTCCGCAGAAGAAGAAAAAACGTGCCCGTACGGAGGAATCACCCGTCCTGGAAAACCCCCCCGAGGAGACTGATCACACTACCGGTTTGGAAGTGCCTCAGGGAAACATCCCTACTCACGATCTGGATATGCGTAATTATGACGCTCTTCTCGACTCTGCTATGCTTCCTGACGAGGCCTTTCCTAGGAACCGCCTGATAGTTACTGAGACCATGCAGGCCCCACGCCTTGCTGGTATGTACGAACATGCTCTCGGGCAATTGGACTACTGGGTCGAGAAAGAGGGCGACTGGAAAGATCTGATGCACACCGACCCGCAGGAGCTTGATGGTGCTTGCTTGGTTCGTGCTCTTCAGGTTGTGGGAGTGGAGAAGGCCCGACAGCGGCTGGGAATCGAGCGTGTTGAGGCATTGAAGGCCGCTTTGGAGAAAGTTACAAGTCTGACTGAGCAGCTTTCCCTCCGTGATATTCAGGTTGAGGAAGCCCGCCGGGAAATTGAGTCTGCCCGCCGGGAAGCTGAATCTGCTCGTCGGGAGACCGAGGCTGCCTTGAAACAAAAAGACGACGCTCTTTCCCGAGCAGAACATATCAAGAAAAGTGTGGAGGATGCCAAGGCACTCTTTGCTCAGCGCTGCGGGAGACTCAGGAGCGGATAAAGCAAGTTTGTTTTAAAATTTTTGTTGATGGTATGCGGCACGAGCGGGCGATGGTAAACCTGAGGGAGCCTCAATTTGAATCTGTGGTTGTCCCTTTGAACCACAATCAGTGGAAACGCTGGCAGGCTGCTGGGATCCCGTCCGAACCTCCTTTCTGGCCTGAAGACGCTGCAGATTTAAACAATGACTTGTTGGATTTTTTCTCTCTTTTTTTTTTTTGTTGAAACATTACGGTATTCATACTGGTATGCGCCCGTCCGGGTTATTTTTTTTGTTGAACACTTAAACTTTTATTTTGAATTTTCATCTCGTTCGGCTTTGAGACACTTCTTTAGCCACTCGGCTTTGTAGGTAACATGTTTTTCAGCCACTCGGCTTCGTAAGTAATACTTTTTTAGCCATTCGGCTTCGTAACATTTTTTTAGCCACTCAGCTTCATAGCCCCTCGGCTTTTTATAAGTGGCATCTAGCCTTTATGTGCATGAATATTTATAAAAACCTAATTATTGTTTGGACTTATATACAAAAATTACACGTTCTGCTGAAATTACTTCGCTAGGTTATCCGAGTGCCACGTTCGTTCAACTTTTTGTCCGTCTTCGAATGCTAGCTTGTAAATTCCCGGTCGAACTTCTTCAATTACCACGTACGGGCCTTCCCACTTCGGTGATAATTTTCCTTTCTCCTAATCCACTCTTGTTACTCTCTCGTTCCTCAGTACCAAGTCCCCAAGGCATATGTTTTTTCTATTTACCTTTTCATTGTGATAACGTGCGGTCCTTCTCTTGTATGTCAAGTCCCTACCGCTGCTTCTCTCAAATCCTCACATTCCTCCCTGACTATCAGCATTGCCAAATCGTTATCCTTTGCTTCAAATGTTCGTACCCTGGATGAAGGCCATACTAATTCCGCCGAGGCTACTGCGTCTACTCCAAACGCAAGAGTAAACGGAGGGTGTCCTGTCCAAGGCGTTTAAGGCCTGGGAGGAAGTGCATCGCCTAGAGGAGAAGAAGCGTAGGCGAAGGAGGTCAATCAGGTCCCCGACCCCGAACGAGAGGAGGGAGAAGAAAGGGCACGACAAGCGCTGCCAGGAGAAACGCACCGGGAGAGAGGATAGACGGGAGAACACAAAGCTCACCAAGCTGGTCTCCGCCCTGCAAGAAAGCCAGCAGAAACTGCAGGAGCAGGTCCTCCAACTCACGACCGACCGCCACGCTTTGGAGTCAGACGGAGCAGGAGGCGGAGAACCCGAGAGCGGCGCGATCGTAACGGTACACGGGGCCGGGAGGGCCCTGGCACAATACCTGCTGGAGGGCGAATACCCCTCGGCTAGAGGGCCCCTAAGATACCTTTCTACAAGGAAGACACCGACCCGGAGGATCACCTAGACTCGTTCAGAACCAACATGGAGGACCGAACGAATCGGAAGGACATCTGGTGCCAGATGTTCCGCAGAGCGCTCACGGGCAATGCGATTGCATGGTACAGAACGCTCCTCGCAGGGTCCATTCAAACCTACGAGGACCTAGAGAAGACGTTTTGAACGACTTTCGTGCACCGGCGAAGAAGGCCCAAGTACAGAGCCACCCTCAGTGCTACCAAACAGGGGGATTTCGAGAGCACGTGCGAGTATATGGACCGGTTCGCGAGCGAAATACTGAAAATCGAGGGGATACAGGAGGAGACGGTCCTGTATGCCCTCAGCGTTGTTCTAATTAAGGCCCACCTTTTTCGCAGGGGGCCTCGTGAGAAAACCTCCTAGTACGTGGGAGCAAATTAAAGACACAAGATTACAAGCGCCAGTAGAAACACAAAGGCGCTCCACCCAAGGGAGGGGGATAACAACAACAATCGCAGCCCAAGGCCCGTACGTGCCACATGCAACAACATGCTAGGCCAGCGCGCCCGGGGGTAGGGGCCGTCGGGAGTTTGGATCGGCTCCGGCCACGAACCACCAGGGCGACCCGCCCCGTTCTTACCCTTAGTTATCACAATAATGTATTTTGAATTTTTATTGTTAATTAAACTTAATTAAATAAATGTGTTTATTTATATTTTAAAGATTAATTAATATTAATTCTTATAAGTTTTTAATTTTATAAATAAGTAATGACAAAATTTTATTTTTAAAATAGTAAAAAAAAATCCATCTACATAAATCCCAATCGTCCCATCCTCTCCCGTAATCGCCCCATTACTGAAAAGAAACAACCATCCAACACCTATTAATGTTCATTGCAAAATATGAATAATCCATTAACACACCCTATCACCATGTTACGTCAAGCTAAGCCACACTCCATATCACGTAAAACCGAAATAATGATATTTAATTGGTACTGATTTACCAACTTTACATTAATTATTATTAAGTCCATTATTTATTTGGTTGACTGCAATAATAATAATTAAAATATTAGATCATTAGGTCATGTGAATTGTGAAGTCAAAAAAAAATTTCAATTATTCATCAACTAATCTTCTCTATTTATAAAGAAAATAATTTCAAGAAAAAATACAAAATGGCATCTAAAACCCATATACATGATATCAAATTGGGCGAACATTCTCAATCCGAAATTCAAATGGTTGAGGAGGAAGAGACTCCTACAAATTAACCTTGTTGCGTCGAAAATGATAAGCGGGGAGATTAAGGAGGAGAATTTCATATCGGACGTGATTGCTTCCATAGAGAAGGAGCTTGACATAAATGATGCTGGCATTGATTACATTGAAAAATTACGTCCCACCGAGAAGGTGACCATGTGTAGAGTTCTGGAAGAGATCATTGGAGCTGATGATAATGATCGTGCTTATTTTAAGCCTAAAATCATTTCCATCGGTCCGTACCACTCCAAGAACGAAGCTTTCTATTCCATGCGAAATCTTATTAGAACTATACTAATGATTTCATATATTAGTTACTAAAAGAAATAAATAACTAAAATAGTTTGTTTGTTAAACAATAAACTAGATAGGACTTGTATAAATAAGAAACTCCTAAATCAAATAAAGGATCGCAACTTGCTTCTTCTTCCCAATTTCCTGATTACATTGAAATGGTATCATTCACCAACTAGATCCTGGGAAGAATTAATCGTTTCGATCCTAGGAACTGCTCTCCATCATCTTCGACAAACATCAAATCCGCTGCGCGATGACGTCTAGAGGTGTTGACACGAGAGTTCCGGCTGCATATCAAGCGCTCGGCGGCGACGCATCTGAAAAGATCATCATGGCCAAGCACTTCAAAACTGTAGCCCTAGATTGCAATAACTATTTTGCGTGGAGAGCCCAATTTGGGGCTAATATCCGAGGATATGATCTGATGGGATATCTCACCGGAGATGTGAAGCTAGATACTCCGGCGGCAATTAAACAAGATCAGATAATACTTGGATGGTTATTCTCGTCGATGTCGGCATCTGTTCTCCCGGATGTTTCAAACTGTGACACATCGCATCAGGTATGGTTAAATCTTCAAATGGATTATGCATCTAACTCACGATCGCAGATAATGAGCCTACGACAGAAGCTGCAAAATCTGAAATTATGGGGCAAATCAATTTCAGAATATCTTGCTGAAATCAATACTATACTAGAGGCATTAGCGGTTGCGGGTGAGAAAATTAATGATACAGATTTAGTCATTCTTGTTCTAGCAGGAATGGGAGATGAATACGAAACGCTGGTACAGAACGTTAGTTCAAGGCCTGATGAAGTTACGTATAGAATGCTGGAGGCTATGTTGACTGACATGGAGGTACGACAACAACGATCCAGGCAGTTGAATCCCATAAGTGCCAATGTGGTCATCGAAAGCACGGATAAATCTGGAAAGAATTCAAAGAATAGTAAACTGGTGATATGTCAAATTTGTTCAAAGAAATGACACAATGCATTAAATTGTTTTAATAGAATAAATCTATCAAAATTTCCACCACAACATAACAGGATTTTATCTCCTTCTGGGACTGCGGGCAAGGCATCCGTGAACATGACGTATGAGGCCGGAACGTCAGTTTGGTATCCAGACTCCGGAGCAACAAATCATATAACTTATGAGGAGTCGAACATTCAAAATGCAAAAGCTTGTAATAGATCGATCAATACCGCGGATGGGCGCCCAATGAGCATCACACATACGGGTATATCGGTATTTTCTTCAAATAACAGAAATTTTGTTCTTGATGAATTGTTATTAGTCCCAACTGCAACTAAAAACTTATTATCTGTGAAGAAGTTCTGTAGTGATAATAAGGTTTCGATTGAATTTAATTCTCAGACCGTGAAGGTGAAAGATCTGGAATCAAAGAAGATATTATTCGTTGGCAAAGAAAGTAATGGGTTGTATGAATTACCCATTGTGATGCGATCTGTAATGCAGGCTAATCAGGTGAACGAAGGACTGAATGCTGATGCAAGGACATGGCATTTACGCCTAGGACACTTACATGCTCGTGCAATGGAAAATCTTCATAGAATAATCAAAAATTCAGATATAGATCATCTTAATAAAACTTGTAATGAATGTTGTATAAATAAAAGTCATAAATTGCAACATATTTCCAGAAAAACTGTATATTCCGATCCATTAGAGTTGATTTTTACCGATATATGGGGACGGGCCCCGGAAAGCTCGATTGAAGGATATCGATATTACTTAAATTTTGTAGATGCTGCTACGAATTTTAATTGGGTATATCTTCTAAAAAGAAAGAGTGAGGTCAGTAAATGTTTCTCGGAATTCAAAGTATTGGTTAAAAAACAATTCGGGAGATCTATCGAATCTATTCAAAGCGACAACGCAAAAGAATTTCTTAAACTCACATAAATGCTGCGACAGAATGGGATTATTCACAGATTAAGTTTTCCTCATACACATCCTCAAATGGGAAAGGTAGAACGCAGGCACCGGCACATAGTTGACACTGGGCTAGCTTTGTTAAAGCACGCCGGAATAGCTACAACGTATTGGGACTATGCTTTTATGGCTGTTGTATACCTATATAATAGAAATCCCACTGCAATATTAGAACACCGATCACCGTATGAAGCATTGTACAAGCGATTACCGGAATACGAAAAACTTCGAGTTTTTGGATCAAAGTGTTTTCCTAACTTATGTGCATACAGAAGTAACAAGTTAGAAGATAAATCGACACAGTTCTTGTTCATGGGTTATCCGGCTAACTCCGATGGATACATATGCATGAGTCCTAATGATGGAAGGATTGTTGTATCTAGAGATGTCAAATTCATTGAAGATACATTCATAGTAGGAAAGAAAGACGATGAGTATGAAAATCAGAATCGGGAAGATCAAACTGTCAAAATTGGGCAGAAATTGAACTATTTGAGTCAAAATTCAAATCCTGATGAAAACAATCAACAATCGACAGATGCGGGGGATGGGGAGGTCATTCCATCCGATTCGTAAAACGAGGTGGTTGTTCCATTCGAAGATATTCGACTAGCTAATTCGGAAGATGAAGGGGTCATTCCGTCCGATCAACATCGACCTATTACCAGAAAGGCGAATGGCATCATCAAACCAAATCCACGATATGCACTTACCATGGCAACATCTCAAAAGATAGCACCCACATCGGTGAAAGTTGCACTACAAAATCCGGAGTGGAAAGCGGCAATGCAAGAAGAATACAATGCCTTAATGAAGAATCAAACTTGGGAATTGGTGCCAAGGACATCAGGCGATAATGTCATCAACAACTTATGGTTATTCAAGGTTAAAGAAAAATCAGATGGCACGGTCGAACGATTGAAGGCGAGATTGGTGGCGAACGGAATGTCTCAAATCGAGGGGAGAGACTATAACGAAACATTCAGCCCAGTTGTAAAAGCGGTAACGATTCGCGTAGTCTTGACGATAGCTACATCAAAGAATTGGGACATGCTACAGATCGACATAAGTAACGCATTTTTGCATGGCAAACTTGATGAAAGAATTCTAATGCGGCAACCAATAGGATTCATGGATGAACAGAAACCGAATCATGTATGCTTGTTGAAAAGATCATTGTATGGGCTTAAACAATCTTCACGAATGTGGTTTAGGCGCCTCAAGGATTTTCTACACACAATGGGATTCCGAGCAAGCGAATCAGACGCATCTTTGTTCATACAGCATGATGAAGAAACGACCTATATTCTCGTCTATGTAGACGATATGGTCATTACAGGATCAAGCCCAACAAAGGTGAAAAAATGTTTGAATGAATTGTCATTGGAATTTGCAGTTAGATCACTGGGAAAACTCGATTATTTTCTGGGCATAAGAATGAGGGATCGAGATGATGGTTTGTTTCTTGATCAACAACTCTATCTAACTAATTTGATAAAAAGGTGTAAATTTGACAATATGCGACCTGCGATGACCCCGATGGAAGCAAACATTGATTTACAAGGAGAAGGCAAGATATTGGAGAATTCCACCGAATATAGAAAGATTGTGGGATCTCTTCAATATCTTACTTTGTCGAGGCCGGATATTGCATTCGGAGTATGCAAATTAGCTCAGTTCATGGAAAAGCCACTCGATATTCACTGGAACGCATTGAAACGAATGATGCGGTACTTGGCTAGAACGCAAGAAATGGGGATCATATTGAAGAAATCGCAAAACTTCAACATATCGGTATATTGCGATGCGGATTGGGCTTCAGACACGTTTGATCGTCGAAGTCACACGGGATACATGGTCTATATCGGGGAATCATTGATAACATGGTCTTCGAAGAAATAAAGCATGGTGTCAAGATCGAGCACGGAGTCTAAATTTAGGGCTATAACATCGACAACGGCAGAAATCGAATGGGTAGCGTCACTGTTGCATGAATTAGGAATTGAAATCAAGAAACCGTATGAATTACGAAGTGACAATCTGGGTGCAACTCAACTAGCGGCGAACCCAGTATATCACACCAAAATCAAGCATGCTGCGCTAGATTTCAGATTCGTCAGGGAAAGGGTAGAAAAGAAAACCTTATCAGTAGTCCACATCTCAAACAAGTTTCAAAGAGTTGATACGTTGACAAAAGCACTTCGATCATCTGGATTTCTAGAGCCCAGAGACAATCTCGTCAGTCCACACCGACAAGATTGAGGGGGCCTATTAGAACTATACTAATGATCTCATATATTAGTTAGTTAAAGAAATAAAAAACTAAAATAGTTAGTTTGTTAAACAATAAACTAGATAGGACTTGTATAAATAAGAAACTCCTAAATCAAATAATGGATCGCAACCTGCTTCTTCTTCCCAATTTCCTGATTACATTGAAAGTCCCTGAGCCTAGATATGCACCTACTGGAGGGTATAGTGATATGAGTGAGCCAATTGAATATACATATGATGGGGGTGAAACCCGACCAGTACTCTAAAACGCGCAAGCAAGCGCCAAGCGGGGAAATCCACGGGAAACCGGACCGGAACTCAAGTATGCAGAGCTCTGCTTCGCTAGGAATCCTTTCGCTCCAAATGACTTGCCTTTAATGAGTAGGGGATGCCTCCTATTTATAGGGGTTCTTATGGGGGCAATCTGGTCATTTGGGCAGTAACCGCCTAACTACCTAACTGATCAGATTGGGGCCCAAGATCGACTTTCCTAGGGATCGACTTTATTCAGAAGTCGATCCCAGGGAAGTCGATCCTCAGGAAAGTCGATCTTCCTAGGATTCGACTTGGGACCTCCTCAACCCTAGAATAGGTACCTTAACTCATCTTAGGCTATCCGGACTTCTAGTTGCTGGTAGGTTGTGACCGGGTTCGGGACACTGTATCACCAGTACTCCCCCCTCCTCTGCGTATTAGATACTTTGGGATACGTCTTTTAGTACTATGGTCTGTGTGTTGGACCTTGTACTATCAGTATTCCCCCCCTCTTTGCGTGCTGGGATGTAGGTTTTTGGTGATGTCCCAGGATGCGATATCCTCTCTCACCAGTATTCTCCCCCCTCTCTACGAATGCGAGGTTGTATCTATGCTTCCACGGAGGTTGTCACGCGCTTTTGCTAACTATTGTCCGGTTCGTTTTAGCCGAAGCATACTCCTTGCGCACCTGCCTAGCCCGATTTTCGTGCGGAACCCTGCTTGCCCACCTTGACGCCTTGCCTGAGCTATCTCCGAGCAATGTTCGAGTCCTCTTCCCTGTGGCGGGTTTTGAGAGTCGTCTCTTCCACCTATTTTTTATAAGTGAAGTTCTCTCTTTTGAGGTCTCTTGCCTCCCTCAATCTGTTGTTTCTGCGGTTGAGGTTGAGTGTGCTTCCTCATCTACCTATGTTCTTCCATAGGTGAGGATTATTTTTTGAATACTTGCCCCCTCCTTTTGCTCACCTTTCTGCGATTGAGGTTGAGCGTAATCCCTCGTCTACCTACGTTCATCCGTAGGTGAGGGTTATTTTTTGAATACTTGCCCCCTCCTTTTGCTCGCCTTTCTGCGACTGAGGTTGAGCGTGATCCCTCGTCTACCTACGTTTATCCGTAGGTGAGGGTTATTTTTTGAATACTTGCCCCCTCCTTTTGCTCGCCATTCTGCGACTGAGGCTTATATTTGAGTACGTCCCTCGTCTAACCTACGTTCTTCCGTAGGTGAGGTTCACTCCTGAGTACGTCCCTCGTCTAACCTACGTTCTTCCGTAGGTGAGGTTCACTCTTGAGTACGTCCCTCGTCTAACCTACGTTCTTCCGTAGGTGAGGTTCACTCTTGGACACTTACCTCTCTGTCTACGTTTTTTGTAGAACGGGGTGTGTGTTTAGCCGATGTGTCCCCCGTCTACCTACGTTCTTCCGTAGGTGAGGTTCATTTTTTGAGTTCGTCCCTCGTCTAACCTACGTTTTTCCGTAGGTGAGGTTCACTCTTGAGTACGTCCCTCGTCTAACCTACGTTCTTCCGTAGGTGAGGTTCACTCTTGAGTACGTCCCTCGTCTAACCTACGTTCTTCCGTAGGCGAGGTTCACTCTTTTCCTTGGATGGGATACGCATCTTGACTCTGTTACCATTAAGACTTTCTCTGCCCACGTTCTTCCGTAGGTAGAGTTAATTTGGCGTCCTACTTTGTTACTGCGTCCAGTAATTGTAGGAGTTCAAATATCTTAGTATGGCTCAGTTCATTCTGCTGCCGTATCGCCGCCCGAGTTGTGGATTTCCACGATTTCTTAGGAGCATTTTGTGTTACACCCTCCTGCCTTGGTGTGCTTCCGCCACTTTAACTTTACAGGATTCTTTTTTCTACACCCCTCCTATGTGGGAAGAAAAAGTCAACTCCCTCCTATCTTGGCGTACTTTTGCAATTCCAACTTGTCAGGGCTCTTTTTTCTATGTCCCTCTTGTGTGGAAAGAAAAAGTCGATCCCCTTGTTGAGTCTGATCGACTTTTGTGAAATGTCGATCTCAATGGTGCCCGTCGACTTTTATCAAAAAGTCGATTCCTTGGGTCCTTGTACCGCTTCTTTTTCCAAAAAGTCGACTCCTGTCGCTTTGGTCAAAAAGTCGAGTCCTGTCGCTTTGGCCCAAAAGTCGAGTCCTTGTGTCAAAAGGTCGGTTTTACCCTTTTTTGTCCTTTTGTGCGGTCCTTGGGTCTATAAATAGAGCCCTTAGGTCCTCCTTCCCCTTCATCCATGGCTCTTCTTGTGAGTCTCTTTGCTGATTTCATTCAGGGAGAGATTGAGGAGCTGGATCGAATTCTGAGTATTTTGGATCCTCGGTCGTCGGCCTTGGATCTTTCTTCTCTGCGTCAAATTATCGTTAAGCGGTAGAGTGTTGCTGTTGCGGCCCGGAAATCCATTTTCGAAGAATGGTCCGGTGGTGATTTTCCGCCTGCCTCTTCTTCTGTTGTCCCACCTCGTGGTCGACGTCGGAGGCGTCCCCGCCGCGGTGCTTCCCCGCTGGACCAGGTTCCTCGCCACTTGCGCCGCCGTATCAACTTTAATTAGGAATCTGTAACATTTTTTCATTCATCATTTTTTGTAACTTTGAATAAAGATACTTTACTTTTCCTTTTTCTGACTTACACCTTTACTCTGAAGTACGTTGGTGTAGTTAGAGATTATCATGCCGATGTTTTCTTTTGGTCAGTACCATCCTTTTCTGAAGATGTCGAGGTTTATACAGAAAGTCGATCTCATCTCTCCCTGGAGATGTCGACGTTTGTAAAAAGTCGATCTCATCTTTTTCTGAGGATGTCGATGTCGCGTGACAGCTGATTCTATCCTTTTCTAAAGATGTCGAAGTTTGTACAAAAGGTCAATCTCATTTCTCCCTGAAAATGTCGATGTCATACAAAAGTCGATCCCATCTTTTTCTGAGGATGTTGATCTGAATAGTGCTGGAATGTCGATCCTGTCCTTCTCTTTTGGAAGGTTTCGAATTCCTTGATAAATGTCGACGTCTATCTCCCTTCTGGGGATGTCGATCCGAATTTTCTGTGGAATGTCGATCCTGTCCTTCTCTTTCTGAAGGTTTCGAATTCCTTAATAAATGTCGACATCTATCCCCCTTCTGGGGATGTCGATCCGAATTTTCTGTGGAATGTCGATCCTGTCCTTCTCTTTTGAAGGTTTCAAATTCCTTAATAAATGTCGACGTCTATCCCCCTTCTGGGGATGTCGATCCGAATTTTCTGTGGAATGTCGATCCTGTCCTTCTCTTTTGAAGGTTTCGA
>LFYR01000513.1:0-18179 GCA_001185155.1 Zostera marina | reverse complement strand
CAACTTTTCAGATGGTGTTTTATAAACAACTATAGTATATGAATACTAAGGTATATTATAAACACAAGTTATATTGATAGAGTAAATGACCAGATAACTGGATATATTGATAAGCAAGTAAATGACCAGATAACTGGATATATTGATAAGCAAGTAAATGACCAGATAACTGGATATATTGATAAGCAAGTAAATGACCAGATAACTGGATATATTGATAAACAAGTAAATGACCAGATAACTGGATATATATATGATAAGTAAATGCTTGAACATATATATGAATAAAGCAATGAATATAACCTCAGATGGTTGATCAGATAACTGGATGAGGGATCTGCGTAAAGTAGTCAACCTTTGTATTTGACCAGATAACTGGAAGAGGGATCTTTTTAATTAAGTGTTGTTTTTAGATAAAAGATAAAACTATAATTAACAGAGAACAACAACAAGAGATTTATACTGGTTCACCCAAACAAGGGCTAGTCCAGTCCCGACCAACTGTCGGAATTCACTCGCCTAAAGTTTATGGCAAAACCTTAGAGTATCAAGGAAACTCTTAAGAACCTCTCTAAGCTTTAAGGCTACTTCGCTTAGGAATCAGTCTTTTATGGGTAGACTCACACCTTAGAGTATCAAGGGCACTCTTAATTAAGAACCTCTAACTTTTGCGGGTAAGTTAGTACCTTAGAGTATCAAGGAACTCTTAAAAACCTCTCTAAGCTTTAAGGCTACTTCGCTTAGGAACCAGTCTTTTACGGGTAGACTCACACCTTAGAGTATCAAGGGCACTCTTAAGAACCTCTAACTTTTACGGGTAAGTTAGTACCTTAGAGTATCAAGGAACTCTTAAAAACCTCTGAAATCTTTAAAGGTAGACTCGACCTAAGAGTTTTCCCAGAAACTCTATAAAACCAAACTAGAGCTTTATGGTTGAGCTCACAAACCTTCTCTCACACTTTGGTACTATTGAGACAACCCTTTCAACCAAAGTGGATACACACAAGAGGTGATTAGAGGAGTGGAATATTAAAGCAAACAACACTTCTTACTTGTAAAGATGAACAAGAATATTAGAAGAAGAAGTTGGAGAGCTTTTGAAGCTTTGTAAAGCTAGGACACTTGAGGCTTGGAAGCTTGGAGGCAAAAACGTGTGGGCAAGTGTGGAGTGAAAGCTCTTGAGTTTGCTTGTAGTGTGGTGAGTGAAAACGAGGGGTTTACCCTTCTATTTATAGCCTTGACCACTCAATGTCCACCCTTGGATCTTCAATGGATGGCTCCTTGATTTCTCACATAAATCCAAGCTTTGTCTTTGATCTTATCTTTAATAGTGCTTTTCTTGGATAGAGTTTGTTGGAGAATCTTATCTTTGTATAAATTCAAACTTGAATAGTGTTTTGTCCCCTTGGAATATTATACCTTGAATAAAGTGTCAAAAGATAATAATAATAATATTCAAGATAAAAATGCAATTATTCCAAATAATAATATTCAAGGTGAAAATGCAATTCTCCCTCTTTGACTTTTAACTTTGATTTAAACCCTTAGCTCAAATGATAAATTAATTAACTGGAGTTAGGTTTAATATCGATTGACTTATTTAACCCCTATTGATTAATAGTGTAATTAGGGTTTAAATTGACATGATTAAAATATAATCCTATGTCGACAATTTTGATTCTACATTCTCCCCCTTTGTCGATGGCATATATGTTTTAACTCATGTCTAGTCAATATTCTATTTTACCTTTATGAGCATGCTCCCTCTGAATTATTGACCCATAATATTCAATTTAAAAGCAGTGGATCATGCATGATTTCTCCCCCTTAAAACAATAAGGTATCGACAAAGTTAAAATAGATACCTGTGAAGTATCTCCCCCTTAATGATAGGATATATCTAATTTGTGGAGAAAATAAAATTTCATACCTTATTGAGCTTTGATCACAAATTCGATTTGTGTGATTGACCAAATGTGTCGTCTTGCTTATAAGAGTGTTAGTCAATCATAAAGGAAAAATAACATGTAATTTATGTTCATTGATAAAATATTGGATTGAAGCCAATTTTGATATACATTATAAGGCAAGTATGATATGATAATTTAAATTGCCTTGTGTTAAGATCATGCAATGAATAATAATCCATGTGTGTGTTATGGATGAAGATGATCTTAACATGTATGGATTAAAGATTTTATAATGTTATAATCCATAAGATATTAGTGAATGATATGTATAAATCCATAATATTCACTAATTGCTTTAAGAAGAAATTGAGCATTTAAAATTTTAAATTCTATGTCTTAGTGACAAATATAACCATGTAAATATTCACTAAGTTTAAAAAGATTTAAAATTTTCATTTCAGTCCTTAAAGCCTTAGTTGTAAAACTTCACTTAAAACAAAATTTCATTTAAGCCCTTTGAAGTTATAATAAATACTTAAATTAATACTTGAAATATTTCATTTAAACCTTGGAAGTATTAACTAATTCTAAGCACTTTTCAATTTGAAAACTTCATGTAAATATTAATTTTAAGTTCCTGAAGTTTTAACTAAATATTTATTCACTGTAAAGATATCATTTTGACCCTTAAGTTTTAGTGAATCTATTTAAAACTTAAAAACTTCATAAACGATTTACGTTTAAGTCCTTGAAGTTTCACAAAACTTTATATTCACTGAAAAATATAATTTTAATCCTTAAGTTTCAGTGAATCTATTTAAAACTTAAAAACTTCATAAACGATTTACGTTTAAGTCCTTGAAGTTTCACAAAACTTTATATTCACTGAAAAATATAATTTTAATCCTTAAGTTTCAGTGAATCATTTTAAACTTAGAAACTTCAAACATAATTTATATTTAAGCCCTTGAAGCTTCTGGTTTATCCATACAACCCTTAAATATTTGAATCTCTAAAAGATCTTGAAGATATGGAGTTAATCATATTTATTTAATGGTTGGATTTTTGATGATTCTTGATAATGAACTATTTGAGAATCATATCTACTTTTAAGTCTTTAATACTTAGTGAGAAATTGATTTTTCAATGAAGCTTTTCACTAAAAATAAAGCAAGCTTAGGTCTATGTGGTTAGACCTTAAACAAAACAGACTTAAACAAAGTAGAAACATCTATTTAACAGATGTTATAGTGGTGTTTGAACACCATCGATCAAACCAAAAAGGAACATCTAAATCAGATGGCATCGAGTAGGCATAGCAAGCTAATCAAAACCATGGTTGATGGTGTTAGCTTCCTCAGTGGGAACTTTTAACATCTCGATTTGATATTGCAAGTCTGCGATCAGAACTCCTTGGTTTTTAATACTTGATTCCAGCATTTTAATCCTTGATTTTGCCTCATCGATCTCTTTAAACAGGTGAGTAGTTATCTCGGATTGACTTACTTGCTTTTTCCCTGTGATGAGATCCATCACCTTTTTCCAGTCTGGATCATAAGAATCCATTTTGAAGATGGTAGGAATGGGTGAGAAAGGAAGGTTTTGGTTTGAGAGTGAACAACCTAGTATTTATAGATGAAGCTTTTAGGTTTTCAAGAATTTCATGTTTTTGGTTTGACTAAGCCATGAAAAATCGTTTTATCTTGTAGTCTCCTTCTCAAAAGAGAGTTCTTTGATTTCCCATGTACTGACATGACTTGTTAGGTTTAACAAGTAATGAGATTTTGAAACTATCATCTAAGAGCTAGCTAGGATCTTAGCAAGACTTGTATTTTAGTGGCTTGTAACCAGAATAATATTTAATTTAAAACATACCTTTTGGTGGTCTTCAACGCATTCTTTGCACTATGCACGATAGTCCATGCTCTTAGCTGTCGTGAGTGACTAGTTGCGACAGGTTTGCTAGATTAAGTTGCAGCATCGAGGTTGCAGAATGTGTAGACGACGATTCTCAATGCCATGAGGTAAGGTTTGGATTACCAATACCATGTGATGTTGATTTTGCTCAATATATTATATTCAAGATATGACATAATGCAGTATGGGTGCAACATAAGATTAATTTCATTATTTTTCCATACATGTAAGTGATGACATGTCATATGGATGAGTCAATTTAAACAGTAGTGAAGACATGACATATTTTGGCATAATCATTTCATAAGATTATAATTTTCATTTGTATACACATCGTTTGTTCACTTGTAGATCATGTATGTGAGTGATAAGCATGTCCATGTAAGCAACTATTTATAGTAGCATGCAATGTATTAATAGCGTTCAATTGTAAGCATGCATGCAATTTATAGTAACATGGTATATACGATAGTCATGCATTAAAGTTAAGCTCTTCATGTTATGCATGCATATGATGAATTATATGTATATACTTAGTCATGTAAATCTTAGATTTGTAAATTCATGCATACGTATATTCATTTTAATGTGATTATGATCAAAGTTATAAGTATAAAGATATTCAAGTGAAGAATACTAAAACTTGGGATGCATTAACTCATAACTAATCAAATTTCACTAAGCTCACATATACCCATAGATCTTCTGATTTTTGAATGAACTTCTTGATCTAAGGGTTTAGTGAAGATGTTAGCCATTTGATCTTCAGTAGAAATATATTCTAGGCAGATATTTTTCTTTTCTACATGATCTCTAAGAAAATGATGTCTGACATCAACGTGTTTAGATCTTGAATGTAACACAGAGTTTTTTGATAAACAAATTGCACTCTTGTTGTCACATTTAAGAGCTACTGTTTCTAAAGCTATATCGTAGTCGGATAATGTTTGTTTCATCAATAAAATTTGAGTGCATGCATTAGATGCTGCCATATATTCTGCTTTAGTTGTGGATAAAGCAATACTATTTTCCTTTTTACATGACCATGCTACGAGTGAGCTTCCCAACAGAAAGCATGTTCCACTAGTGCTTTTTCTGACAGTCTTACATCCACCAAAGTCAGCATCACAGTATGCTGTCAGTGTGAATGAGTTGTCCTTAGGGTAGAATAATCCAAGTGTAATTGTTCGTTTGATATAGCTGATTATTCTTTTAACCGCTTTGAGATGTGACTCTTTTGGGTCTGATTGGAATCTGGCACATAAGTAGACCGCAAACATGATGTCTGGTCTGCTGGCTGTTAGGTATAGCAGTAATCCAATCATTCCTCTGTATTTCTTAATGTCTACTGATTGACCTTCAACATCTTTGTCCAATTTAAGTGTTGAACTTATCGGAGTTGGCATAGATTTAGATTCAGCCAAGTCAAATTTCTTTATCAATTCCTTAGCATATTTGACTTGACTTAGGAATATTCCATTCTCCTTCTGTTTGACTTGTAGACCTAAGAAAAAAGTCAACTCTCCCATCATACTTGGTGAGACATGCCTGATTACGTGAGTCACTCCCAGCAACGCCCCTCAACAAGGACTAGGGTTCCGTCGCTTTACGTCGGACCCCCAGAAGGCATCTACGGTGCGGAGCAAGTGTCTACGTCAACGTCCTCAAGTCAACATATGGGAGTAGCCGATTCCAGTGGGGAGTAGCCGATTCCAGTGGGGACTAGCCCATTCCCCCTGAGTAGGCGATTCCCACACCTGAGTAGGCGATTCCCACAAGGAGTAGGCGATTCCCAGCCGTTACTTGGGCTGGTCCACACCATTATGGCGCTCTTCAATAGGGTATCATAATGGGGTGGGCCCCACTCTATTGAATGGAAACGCCTCCGGGACCCTATAAAAGGGGTCCTAGGGGTGTCCTCCATTCACATGTCCCCTTGACTCACAACACTCCACACCAGAGAACAAAGGAGCCCGAGTCGCCGACTCCCACACCTGATCGCCGACTCCCCTCCACTTGTGCAGGTATTTGACGTAGAGCGTGCGTCGTGGACTCCAAAGCCTCCGGTCCTCCTCGCAACACCGCGAGCCTACTGGTAGCAGATTTCATGCTTAATCAGTTGGCGCCGTCTGTGGGACTATCGAACTACGATATCCCGTCGTAATCGCGAATTTTTCTTCGCAAAGTTCGGCTCGATTCCCTTAGGGTGAATCGCTAACTTTGTGTCAAGGAATCTCCGATTCACACAGGAAATCGCCGACTCCACCTAGTGAGTCGCCGATTCCGGGTTATTCTGCTAGCTAAGAGTGTTGTCCACGGCTTGGTTTAAAAAGACAATAAGTTGAATCGCCGACTCCACATAGGGTGTCGCCGATTCCTTTAGATTTTTGAGCAAGTGTTGTCAATGCCTTTTACTCTGGTACTTACACTTTCACATAGGTTAGATTTTTCATAGAAAATCACCTATCCTGGGAATCAACGATTCCCACACTGAGTAGGCGATTCCCACAATTGAATCGCCAACTCCCACACTGAGTAGGCGATTCCCACACTTGAATTGTCGACTCGATCATCGTCTTCATTCATCGCTTCGGCTGAATAAGATCACACTGAGTAAGCGATTCCCACAATTGAATCGCCGACCCACACACTGAGTAGGCGATTCCCACACTTGAATTGTCGACTCGGTCATCGTCTTCATTCATCGCTTCGGCTGAATAAGACCACACATAGCCTAGCTCTTTTACCGAAACGAAAATCCATCGCTTTGGCTGGATTTGCACTGTCATTTCGGTAAAAAAAAAGAGTATGGGTCTTTTTACCTTTTTTCACTACCAGTGATTTTGTCGGTCGACCTCCGGAATACCTAGATCTGATTTTGGAATTCTACGACCACACTTCACGTGAAAAAAGTTTTCTCTACGAGTACAAAAGAGCAGAATTTTCCAACAGTGCAAGGAATCTTTTCTGGGATAGGTCTAAACAGGCATCCCGGAAACCACCTCCGGCAGCACGATTTTCTGCAGAAAAATTGCAAAAATTTTCGATATTTTTTGCTAATTTTAAACTTTGGGGACTAGTACTACTGCTCAAGGGGGTCATAAAACTACAAAGAAATATTATACAAATTTTTTTCTGTTTTGTGACACCCGGGGGGGCAGGTACCTACCTATAGCTTCCGACACTTCGGAAGAACTTCCACTCGTAGTCTGTTGCTTCGACCCGATAGAGGCAACGATCCCATTTATGGCTCCTTTTACTAAGGATCATAAAAAGAAAGCTCTCGCCATTACTACTGAGGTAGAAGCTTCTGGTAGGAGGGTTGGTTCTCGTACTATACCAACCTCTAATATACCACTTTCGACACATGAGGTGCCCTCATCACTCCCATCAAATGGGGGAGTGAACCTAACTCCTGCGCTACAAGAGAGGTTGATTAACTTTATGGATTCCATAGAAAAAAGAGTTAGCAATCTCGAGAAAGCGAGGGGCAACAAGACCATCATCCGCGAAGGAGCGGGTGAATCTGGGTCTTACTATCCTCCATCTACGGAGAAAAAGAGGAAATCTGCAACACCTCCTAAGGCAAAGGTTGAACCTAGAAAGAGTCACACTCACAAGACTCTTACAACAAAGTTCGTGGAAGATCTCCGTCGGAAGCTGGCCGACAATCCGGTCGCCAGCAATCCGATCAAGCTCATGAGAACCAAAAGCGCTCCTTTTCACAAGGACCTTTTGAAAGAATCTTTTCCACCAACCTGGCGGGTACCCAAGATAGAAGCGTATGACGGTTCGAGTGATCCAAAAGATCACATCAACCTCTACCTTAGTGTCTTGGAACCGCAGACCACCGATAGCGGACTGTTGTGTCGGGCATTCCCCGACACTCTAAAAGGCAACGCTTATCGGTGGTTCTCTGGTCTACCAACTGGCTCGGTCTCCAGCTTCGCGGACCTCTCTTCGAAGTTCATCGCCCAATATGTGGAGATGATCAGAATAAAACACAGTGCCAACGCACTGCTCGCATTACGACAGAACAAACTGTCTCTGAGGGATTACACGATTAAGTTCACTTCGATGATGACAGAAGTGAACGACCTAATCCCGAGTCTGGCCATAGCGGGGTACATAAATGGGCTAGTACCCTACTCCCCTTTGGCCCAGAACCTTACGCTCCATAAAGTGGAGACCCTTCTCGACCTCTTCCAACGAGCTCAATCGTTCATTGAGATAGAAGAGGAGAACAATAATAAGCTGGACGGCGTCGAGCCGCCCAGTCAGAAAAAACCTCGCTATGCTAAAAAAGATACATACGAGGATACAAGTTCCCAGTCTGAAACCTCGACTAGTCCTCCTCGATACAGAGAGGAGCTTCTCATCAGCAGTTGTGACCAGCAAAGTCATAACTCATACTCTCAGTCTGGTAACAGTTATGGCCAAGAAAGCCATAGCTCACACTCTCGGCCCAATAACAGTTATGACCATAGCCCACGCTCTCCATCCTATGACAGTGATGGCAACCAGAGCCACAGTTCACACTCGCAATCAAGTACCTCACGCTAGTAGTGAGGAACTATCACCTGTTAAGAGATAGGATTGGCCAGAGTAACCATGCAGGCCATGCTTCTGTCAGTGGCAACCAACGACCAAAAAACACGTTAATTCTTTTGTTTGTCGCTCATACTATTCTCATGTATTCTCAATAGCGATATTATTCTAAATAAATCTCTCTTTAATCGATAGAGATATATGCAGTATCGTATTTAGAATAATCATCCATCGCTTCAGACGGATCAATCATCCATCGCTTCGGCTAGATGACGTCCGTCTCTTCAACCTCATGTATCATCCATCGCTTTGGCTGGATGATACCCGTTACTCAGACCTAGCTTACGACCCGCGAGTCTAAGTGATGGTTACAAAATCCATTTTACGTCCAGAGTGGCTAAATTACGATCACAAGTCTACTTTACGATTTATGAGTCCAAAGTGCAACTTAAGAATCTAAATCGGACTCTCATTCACGAATCTAGCCCCGAGATTCTAAATTTACGACTACAATCAATGATACCCTCGTTTTCAATCTATTTTGTCTCTATGGCCTTAATAGACTAAGAATCATTTTGTCGCTTTGGCCTTAATGATCCTATCCCGTCTTGTCGCTATGGCCTTGATGAGGATCGTGAGTCACTCTGTCGCTATGGCCGGAGCTTGACCAATACACCAGGGTTCAAGTCTAGAAAAATAGTCCTAAATTGTAGTCTCTTAGTCTCTATGCTAGTATAAGTTACAAAATAGAATAGTTAGATTTTATTTTTGTGATACTCTTTCGAAATCACTACCTACGACTTTAACTAGTACCCTACATTAGAAATCTATTTTGTCGCTTTGGCCTTAATAGATCAAGGTCCATTTTGTCGCTTTGGCCTTAATGGACCAAGAATTATTTTGTCGTTTTGGCCTCAATAATCCTTCTATCTTATCGCTTTGGCCTTGATAGACTTGGAGATCATTTTGTCGCTTTGGCCTTAATGATCTCATCCCATCTTGTCGCTTTGGCCTTTATGCGGATCCAAAAGTTACTCTGTCGCTTCGGCCAGAGTTCAACTACATTAGGGTATAAGTGTAGAGTCTTAGGTAGTTGATAAGTACAAATGAACCTAACCCCAAGAGGTTCTAAGTACCCACAATACAAAAATCTATTTTATCGCTATGGCTTAATAGATTTAAATCGTTTTGTCGCTATGGCCTTAACGATCCTACCCCATCTTGTCGCTTTGGCCTTGATGCGGGTCCAAAAGTTACTCTGTCGCTTCGGCCAGAGCTCAACTACACATTAGGGAATGAAATCTAGAATCTTAAGTTCTCAAAAAAGTTCTAAGTCCTATTCCCGGTAATTTTTGTATCTCCAACTTATTACGTCAATTAGCTTTGCGAGTCTTAAGTTAGTTGTGAAGTTTAATTTATTTCACGAGTTTAGCCGTAGACTGAGCTACGATTCGTACGACCAAGTTTACGCCCAGAGTGGCTAGCAATAGGGTTAGCAGAGTCTAATTTACTTCCAGAGTGGCTAAATTACGACTTGTGAATCTAGTTTCGGGTCTTAGTTACAATTCAAAAAATAAATTAAATAAACAATTAATTAAGAAAGCAACATAATTGATTAAATTGAGTTCTAAAAATATTACAGAAATATCAAAACACTTCAAGGGGGAGTATCACAAGCTCTCTCCGGCATCAGGGTTCAAACATAAGTTGTAAGTGGAAATTACAGACATAATCCTCGAGTCTGAAATATTTGCATCCTTCAGAGTTATCATTCGCGCTATCTTTTACAACTCTACGTTAATCTGGAGATATAAATTATCCGCAAATTTAACCGTAGGCTGAGCTACGATTCGTATGACCAAGTCTACGCCCAGAGTGGCTAGCAATAGGGTTAGCAGAGTCTAATTTACGTCCAGAGTGGCTAAATTACGACTTGTGAATCTAGTTTCGGGCCTTAGTTACAATTTTAAGGGTAATTTATATGAAAGATTAGCAAAGAAAAAACAAAAGGTAGCCCAGTGACAAAAGGTAGTCAAATATATAAAGTTATGTGTCACAATTACACGATTCTTGAGGGGGAGTATCACAAGTACTCCAGACACTTCTGTCGCTTCGGTCAGAAGTCGTCAAATTTTCAATGGGGAGTATCGCCAACTCTCCCGACACTTCTGGATAGAAGTCGTCACATTCCGAGGGGGAGTATCACAAGTACTCCCGACGCTTCTGTCGCTTTGGCCAGAAGCCGTCACATTTCCAATAAAGAGTATCACAAGTACTCCCGACGCTTCTGTCGCTTCGGCCAGAAGCCGTCACATTTCCAATAAAGAGTATCACAAACTCTCCTGACACTTCTATCGCTTCGGCCAGAAGTTGTCAAATTTTGAGGAAGAGCATCACAAACTCTCCCAACACTTCTGTCGCTTCGGCCAGAAGTCGTCACATTTCGAGGGGGGAGTATCACAAGCTCTCCCAACACTTCTGTCACTTTGGATAGAAGTCGTCACATTTCGAGGGAGAGTATCACAAACTCTCTCGACACTTCTGTCGCTTCGGCCAGAAGTCGTCAAATTTCGAGGGGAGTATGACAAGCTCTTCCAACACTTCTGTCGCTTTGGATAGAAGTCGTCGCATTTCGAGGGAGAGTATCACAAACTCTCCCGACACTTCTGTCGCTTTGGCCAGAAGTCGTTGCGGATATAAAGTCGCTCTTGATCAGGGTGGACTATAAACATCAGTTCTGATAGTGAACTTGATTCTAATAGTGAATCCACAGATTCTATCGCTTTGGCCAAAATCTGGCTCTGATAGTGAGTCAGTCCATTTTGTCGCTTGGCCTTAATGGACGAGAATTATTTTGTCGCTTTGGCCTTAATAATTCCCCCTCATCTTGTCGCTTTGGCCTTGATGATGACACAGCAAAAGTCGCTCCTGATCAAAGTTGGACTATAAACACGTAGTTCCGTTGGCTTGGAACTAGATTCTGATAGTGAATCAATCCATCTGATAGTGCATGGATAATGGAGTCATTGTGTCGCTGTGGCCGCAATGATTCGATCCCATCTTGTCGCTTTGGCCTTGATGCGGATCACCTTGCTTGGGGGGGGATACTGACGATACACGCATGTTTCTTGTGCTCCCTTCAGGGGGGAGTACTGGTGAGACATGCCTGATTACGTCAATCACTCCCAGCAACGCCCCTCAACAAGGACTAGGGTTCAGTCGCTTTACGCCGGACCCTCGGAAGGCATCCACAGTGCGGAGCAAGTGTCTACGTCAACGTCCTCAAGTCAACATATGGGAGTAGCCGATTCCAGTGAGGAGTAGCCGATTCCAGTGGGGAGTAGCTGATTCCAGTGGGGACTAGCCCATTCACCCTGAGTAGGCGATTCCCACGTGAGTAGGCGATTCCCACACCTGAGTAGGCGATTCCCACAAGGAGTAGGCGATTCCCAGCCGTTACTTGGGCGGGCCCACACCATTATGGCGCCCTTCAATAGGGTACCATAATGGGGTGGGCCCCACTCTATTGAATGGAAACGCCTGCAGGACCCTATAAAAGGGGTCCTAGGGGTGTCCTCCATTCACATGTCACCTTGACTCACAACACTTCACACCAGAGAACAAAGGAGCCCGAGTCGCCGACTCCCACACCTGAGTCGCCGACTCCCCTCCACTTGTGCAGGTATTTGACGTAGAGCGCGCGTCGTGGACTCCAAAGCCTTCGGCCCTCCTCGCAACCCCGCGAGCCTACTAGTAGCAGATTTCGTGCTTCATCAATACTCATTTCAAATTCGTCTTCCATTTGCTTGGAAAATTTCTTACATAGAGTATCATCGGTTGATCCAAATATAATGTCATCAACATAGATTTGGATTAGAATAATGTCACTTTTGACATTTTTAATGAACAATGTATTATCTATACTTCCTATTCTAAATTCCTGAGAAATGAGAAAGTTTCTTAGTCTTTCATACCAAGCTCGGGGTGCTTGTTTCAGAACATAGAGGGCTTTCTTAAGTTTAAGGACATGATCAGGGTTTTTGTAATCTTCGAATCCGGGGGGTTGTCTAACATATACTTGTTCATTGACTATTCCATTCAAGAATGCACTTTTTACATCCATTTGATATAATTTGAAATCCTTGTAGCATGCAAAAGATAGGAGCATTCTGATAGATTCTAGTCTAGCTACTGGTGCAAAGGTTTCATCATAATCAATTCCTTCTTGTTGATTGTATCCTTGCGCAACCAGTCTAGCTTTGTTTCTGACTATAGTTCCATCTTCATCCAGCTTATTTCTGAATACCCATCTTGTCCCAATGATTGATGTATCTTTTGGTTTTGGAACTAGTTCCCATACATCATTTTTCTCAAATTGGTTGAGTTCTTCTTGCATAGCTTGAATCCAGTAGTTGTCGTCGAGGGCTTCATCAACTTTCTTGAGCTCAATTTGAGAGACAAAACAGTCAAGAACACTGTTTCCTTGAATGGATGATCTGGTTTTAACACCAGCTTGATGGTCACCAATGATTTGATCAGTGGAATGTGGGTTCCTGAGCAACCTGTTGGATGAAGGCTCGAAGACTTCGATTTCGACATTGGTAGTTTCAGTTGGAATGATGATTTCTGATTCTGGAACTATTTCATCTTCTTCTACAATGGTTGTCTGAGTGGATTCGTCAAAGTCAACGTGTAATGATTCGATCATTATTTGTTTTTCTTTGAGAAGAATTTTGTAGGCTTTGCTCCTTTTAGAGTATCCTACCAGGATACCTTCATCAGATTTCTGAGCAAATTTGTCTTGGTTGCCTCTTGTTCGGAGAACATAACATTTGCATCCAAAGACCTTGAAGTATGAAACTTTTGGCTTTCTTCCATTCCAGACCTCATATGGAGTTTTGTTCAAGGTTTTTCTAATAATCACCTTGTTTAATATATAACAGACTGTGTTAACAGCTTCTGCCCAGAGATACTGTGGTGAATCATGTTCTTGTAACATGGATCTACTCATCTCTTGTAGAGTTCTGTTTTTCCTTTCAACAACTCCATTCTGAGGGGGTGCTTGGGGAAAAGCAAATTCATGTTTTATTCCATGAGTTTTGCAAAATTCTTCAAACTCAGAGTTCTCGAATTCTCCTCCATGATCACTTCTGATTCTTTTTATGAGGACATCCTTCTTATTTTGTACACGTGTACAAAATGATGAGAACTCGTTGAATGAGTCACTTTTATTTCGTAAGAAGAAAACCCAAGCAAATCTTGAGTAATCATCTACTATTATATACGTAAACCTTTTTCCGCCAAGACTTTGGGTTTGGGTTGGCCCAAATAAGTCCATGTGTAGAAGTTCCAAAGGTCTGGACGTAGTAATATCTGTAAGGGATTTGAATGAGCTTTTATGCTGTTTCCCTTTTTGACAAGCATCACAGAGATTACTTTTCTCATATGCTATTTTAGGCAGTCCAGTCACCAGTTCTTCTTTTGATAGTTTGGATAATCGAGAAGAACTGGTGTGACCTAACCTTCTATGCCATAAAGTCTTTTCATCACTTGCTGCAATCATGCAGAAGTCATGAGTTGGCTTGGAGGGATTAAAGGTTATGGAATAAGCATTGTTTTTCCTATATCCTTTAGCAATAATTATAACTCCCTTGGAGTTAATGATTGAGCATAGATGCTTTTCAAATTTAACTGTGCAATCATTATCACATAATTGGCTTATATTGATAAGATTATGTTTAAGGCCATTAACTAAGTAAACATCTCTAAGAAATGGTCTATCTATATTACCTATATTACCCCTACCTATAATGGTACCTTCGTTGTTATCGGCTAACTTGACCTTCTTAGTAGTAGGCCAGTCGGTCAAGTCTGTCAGCAGACTTGAATCTCCAGTCATGTGCCTTGTGCATCCACTGTCGAACAGCCATTTTGACACATGTTTTTCCTGAAAGAGTTGAATAACCTTTTGGTACCCATACTGAGTTGGGTCCAGATGAATTAACATAGTTGATTTGCTTATAATTTTTTAACTCATCCTAGGTCATCCATTTTTGTTTTGGATGATTCATCTTAGATAGATCTTTCTTTTTCTTAAGATGAATAGGTTTTCTGTAGCTAGATTCTCTTACAAAATACTCATTATAGTTAAAGCATGTAAAGGTTTTTTAATAGGTGCATTTGATTCAAACCCTAAGCCAAATTTCTTTTGACCTGAGCTTGAACCTTGCAACATGTCATTTAGCTTAGATGAAATATTTGAGATTTTTTCAAGAATATTATTCTTCTGACCTTTTCTTTTGATTCGTAATTGCATATCATTACATTTTTCAGATAATTTTTGTATGGTTTCTACATGCTCAAGTATAATTTTGTCCTTAGATTCTATTTATGTTTTGAGCATGATTGTTTCTTTTTCTTTTAACATAATATCTTCTTTAAAATTATCTATTTTTAATTCTAGCAATTCAATCTTATCATCATCCATTTCCTTAGGTTTATTTTCTTCAGATTCTAAAATGTTAAGCAATTCAAAGTTTTGACTCTTAAGTATCTTAATTTTTTCTTCATCTTTGTTTAATTTACTTGTGAGTTTTAGATTTCTTTCTTTCAATTGCATGCATTCTTTTTGCGATTCTTCTAATTCAATAGATTGATCTATATGTGATTTATTCATGCATTCTAGTTTTAATGACTTAGTTAATTTTTTCTCATTTTTATATTTTTCCATTAATTCTAGATATGCTTCTTCTAAAGAATTAAATCTAGTATTTGCAAAACTTACCTCAGAGTTGCTTTCATGAGCCATGAGACAATCTTCTTGATCCGAGTCGGAGTCTGTCCATTGTGCCTGATTTGCTCTTTCTTTCTTTAGCAGAGGACATTCTGGTTTGATATGTCCAGACTTGTCGCATAGATAACAGATTAATGGTTCTTTTGACTCCTTGCTCATTCTTCTGTCGAACTTCTGATGACTTGACCTTGAGTCTTTCTTCTCAGATGATTGGTGATCATTGCTGGATCATCTTCTGATGTTTCATTGTCAGATTGACTTTTAAGAGCAATATCCTTTTTCTCTTCTCTAGCTCTAGAGATGAATCTTTCTTCTTCATAAGCCATCAGATTTCCACAGAGTTCCACAACTGTAAGTTTGTTGAGATCATGAGTCTCTTGGATAGCATTCCTTTTGGAGTAGTACTTGTTTGGAAGGCTCCTCAAAATTTTGCTTACTTGCTTCTTCTCAGTTACTGGATCTCCTAGTCCAACCAGATCATTAACTATTTGTGATAGTCTAATGTTCATCTCTGTGATAGTCTCGTCTTCCTTCATAGAGAATCTTTCGAACTGAGAGGTAGCATGTAACAGCTTGTTTTCTTTAACATGGGAGGTTCCTTCATGTAGATCCTCCAATGCTTTTCATACCTTATAAGTTGTATCCAAGCATCGAATTCTGTTGTACTCAGATTCATTGAGTGCTCCATATAGAGCATTCAATGCTCTTGAGTTGTTATTTTCCTTGAGGATGTCCATTTCTCCCCAAGTCTCTTCATTGCTTGTTGGAATTTCATTATCCTCTAATATGATCTTCCATACTCCATTGTTGATTGACTTCAAGTATAACTTCATCTTGTTCTTCCAGAAGTCATACTTTACTCCATCGAACCTGGGAGGTTTGTTTGACGCAAGACCAGTGTTGAATTCACCATTTGGTGCCATAGTTGTTGTTGTAAGATGTTAGTCAAACTTCAACGGTACTTGGCTCTGATACCATTTGTTGGATCGAGATCCGAGGATATAAGGGGGGATAATAGTCTCTTTTCAATTTATGCAAGTTAATAGCGGAATTACCTGCACACACTTAAGTACACAAATGGTTGTATAATAATAATAGTATAATATTGTTAGCAATACAATACTATTATATGATTTCAAAGAATATAATATTATATCTTATAATATTATATATATTGGACTTGCCTTTTGCTCTTGAAGTTTACTACAGTATATGAATACGTAGTCAACTTTTCAGATGATGTTTTATAAACAACTATAGTATATAAATACTAAGTTATATTATAAACACAAGTTATATTATAGAGTAAATGACCAGATAACTGGATATATTGATAAGCAAGTAAATGATCAGATAACTGGATATATATATGATAAGTAAATGCTTGAACAAATATATGAATAAGGATTTAAAGCAATGAATATAACCTCAGATAGTTGACCAGATAACTGGATGAGGGATCAGCGTAAAGTACTCAACCTCTGTATTTGACCAGATAACTGGAAGAGGGATCCTTTTCAATTAAGTGTTGTTTAGTTGTTTTTAGATGAAAGATAAAAACTAGAGTTAACAAAGAACAACACAAGAGATTTATACTGGTTCACCCAAACAAGGGCTAGTCCAGTCCCGACCCTTATTGATTAAGAGTGTAATTAGGGTTTAAATTGACATGATTAAAATATAATCCTATATCGACAATTTTGATTCTACAATCCGGACTTCTAGTTTCTGGTAAGTTGTGACCGGGTTCGGGATACTGTATCACCAGTACTCCCCCCTCCTCTGCGTATTAGATATCTTGGGATACGTCTTTTAGTACTATGATCTGTGTGTTGAACCTTGTACTATCAGGAGGTGCAGAGGTTAAACGGAAGAGTGGTTGTCCTCAGCAGATTTCTACCAAGAAGCACAGACCGCCTCCGCCCGTTCTTCCAGCTACTAAAGACGGCAGGCCTCAGGGTAACATGGTCGGGGAATGCAACAAAACATTTGAGGAATTGAAGAACCAGTTGACCCAACTCCCGACACTCTGCCCGCAGCCAGAGGGGAGTCACTAACAATGTACGTCGCCTGTTCAGATAGCGTGGTGCTACTATCAGAAGCGGAGGGCACACAGAGACCGGTATACTATCACTCTCGGTCGCTGCAGAGAGCAGAGGTGAGATACCTGGACATCGTGAAGTTGTCGGCAGCACGAAGGCTCAAGCCATAGTACTTCTACGCCCACACCATCACCATCCCAACGACTTACCCACTGCTCCAACTCCTGCAAAAGTCAGACGTCTCCGGCCTCCTAACAAAATGGGCCATGGAGCTCAGCGAATTCCACATAAAAATCGTCCCAGCCAAGGCAATCAAGGGGCAGACGGTAGTGGACTTCATGGTCGAACTCACACCACATGCACCCAAACCAAAGGAGAAGGAATGGCGGACGGTCTACGTCGATGGGTCGGCCAGCAAAGCGGAATGCGGTGTAGGGATCATAATCAGGACCCCGACAGGAGAAAAAGTGGAGTACTCAGCCGAAACCTCTCTCATCAGGCGAGCGACCTGTTCACGCAACCTCCCCGACTCCTCGGCTTGGTCGAAACCCCACAAGAGACAGACCTTTGTGAAAGCGGCGCTACGGAGGGCATCATGGTAAAGATCACGGTTGAGGTCCATAAGATCGTGGGTGAACAAATCCATATACTTCCCCTCCTTCGTCATCCAAGGCTCGAGACAGGAGTGGCCCTCGCGAAGTATCCTAGCAAGGCGGGAGACGGAGATAGCGGGGTCAACTACCGTAACACCAATAGGAAATTCGTCTGAAATAAGGGCACCATCGAGCAAGGCATGAAAATGTTGACTGTCCAGACCCTCCGATAGCTCGGAGAGTCGGTCGAGCCCCTTTTTCTCGCCCGAGGAAGAAGGCCTCTCTTTTCAACGGATACCTTCCTCTTGTTCTTCTCGGCAACTAAGGGCCCTTTTCCCACCGCGACAACAAGGGAAGCTCCGAGAGTAATCTTCGG
>LFYR01000483.1:423308-441183 GCA_001185155.1 Zostera marina | reverse complement strand
ATTTGTTGGTCGTACTTCGAGACTCGATACGTTGGTACACTCATCTCGATTGGTACGACTGCTTCCACTCCATAGGTCATGGCAAAAGGGGTGTTGCCCGTGGGGTTTTTACTCGTTGTGTGATATGCCCATAGGATTTCGCACAACTTGTCCGCCCAGGCCCCTTTGGCTGATTCGATTTTCTTTTTCAATCCTTGTACGATGGCCTTGTTGGTGACCTCCACTTGCCCGTTTGCCTGAGGTCGGTAAACGGAGGCGAAGTGGAGCTTTATGTTTAGGTCCTCGCACATTCTTGAAAATTTTCCCCATGTGAACTGTGAGCCATTGTCCGTGACAATGTCTTGGGGAATGCCGAATCGACAGACTATGGAGCGGTAGATAAACTTGTCTGCCGCATCCTGAGTGATTTTCGCCACAGCCTGAGCTTCGACCCACATTGTAAAGTAGTCTACTGCTACAAAGATGAATCGAGCCTGTGATGTTGAGGGGGGGAATGGTCCTACGATGTCCAACCCCCACCTTGCGAACGGGATTGAGCTCAGAATCGGAGTCATTTCCGCGGATGGTTTCTGCTGCATAGGGCTGTGCAGCTGACATGCTCGGCACTTACGGACGTAAGTGCGAGCTTCCAACCTTAAGGTGGGCCAATAATACCCAAGCCTTATGATTTTGAAGGCCAATGCTCTCCCCCCTTCATGGAGTCTGCATGAGCCTTCATGTACTTCCTGGAGAACCCTACTAGTATCGGGTTGGGCCAAACAGCGTAGCAAAGGACTATCGAAGGACTTTTTGTAAAGTACCCCTCCGACATCGCAGTATTTTGCTGCTCTGTGTTTTAATTTTTTGGCCTCCCCTTTGTTGCTAGGAAGCACTCCATTCTGGATGAATGCCAGTATTGGTTGCCTCCAATCCTCTTGAGGGTCGGAAGTGACAGCCAGTACCTGGCATGTGAGCTGTAGTATAGAGTCCACTAAAATCTCGCGTTGTCCTCCCTCCCAAGCTGACGCTAGACGTGCTAAAGCGTCAGCGGGTAAATTTTGGATTCGAGGGATTTGCTCGATTTTGAACTCGGCGAATTGTTTGGTGAGATCTACCATTGCTTCCACATACTTTGTTTTTTTTGGTTCCTTACAAGCAAATTCACCAGTGGTTTGCCGAGCCACGAGCTGGGAGTCAGTGCGGAGCGTGACATTTTCAGCGCCGAGAGTTCTTAGCAGCTTCAGGCCATGTATGGCCGCTTCATATTCCGCGACGTTGTTAGAAGCCGGAAAGTGAAGTCGGACTGAGTGTTCGTAGTTTTTTCCATCCGGACTATGGATTTTTACTCCGATACCCGAGCCTGTACTGCAACTCGAGTCGTCTACTTCCACAACCCAAGGTTGTGTCAAACTGGGCTGTGTGAGTTCGACAATGAAATCCGCTACAGCTTGCCCCTTGATGGCAGTGGCTGGTCGGAAGTCCAAGTCGAACTCACTGAGTTCAATTGCCCATTTGGTTAACCTTCCCGAGATGTAGGGTTTGTGAAGTAGACGACGTAGAGGAAACGATGTTAGTACAACAATCGTGTGCGCTAGGAAGTAGGCTCGAAAACGACGACAAGCATGGATTACTGCGAATACGATCTTCTCGAGGGAAGAATATCGCAGTTCAGCACCTTGTAGTCGCCTCGAGTGGTAGTAGATAGGGACCTGATCCTTGTCCCTCTGCGCGATGAGGACTGCACTCACGACCTCTTCTGAGGCCGCTATGTATAAGTACAGGTCCTCTCCCTTTTTGGGTGATGTCAGCATTGGGAGTGAGGACATGTGCGCCTTTAATTTCGCAAATGCCTCCTCGCATTCTGGTGTCCAAGTGATACTACCCTTAGCCGTAGTTTTTAGCAATTGGAAGAATGGTTTGCACTTGTCGGCCGTTTATGATATGAAACGACTGAGCGCATTGATTTGACCGTTCAACCTTTGCACTTCTCGGATTGTGCGGGGGGCTTCCATATCAAGGATAGCTTGGATTTTGTCGGGATTAGGTTTGATCCCGTGCTGACCTACGTAGAAACCAAGGAACTTGCCTTCCTTGATTCCGAATGCGCACTTGGATGGGTTGAGCTTCATTCCATATTGTTTTAATGTCTCAAGGGTTTCTTTCAGATCATCAGGGTGCTTTTTCATGCTTGACGACTTGACTAGGATGTCATCGACGTAAGCGGAAACGTTGCGCCCGATCTGGTTCACGAAAACCTTGTCCATTAAGCGTTGAAATATAGCCCCAGCATTCCTTAAGCCGAATGGCATTACCCTATAACAGAAAGTCCCTGAGTCCGTGATGAAGGATGTTTTTTCCTCACCAGGCTCGTGCATCAGGATTTGATTGTATCCTGAGTGGGCATCCATCATAGAGAGGAGCTCGTTACCGGATGCTCCATCGACTAGTTCGTCAATGGATGGCAACGGGTAACTGTCCTTGGGGCATGCTTTATTGAGATCCGTGAAATCAATGCACATGCGCCATTTGCCATTGGCCTTCTTGACCAGAACGGGGTTGGCCAACCAAGTCGGGTATCGAACTTCCCGAATGTGCCTTGCATTCAAGAGTTTCGATATTTCCTCATTGGCTGCCTCCCGCCTGTCAGAAGTGAGTACTCGACGTTTTTGGCGTCGAGCTGGAATGGATGAGTCGACATTCAGTTTGTGTGTCACGATCTGACGCGCAATCTGTGTCGGTGCCTCACCCTTCCAAACGAACATGTCCTCGTGCTCCTCCAGGACAGTCACAAGCTTGGCTTTTAGGTCAGGGGGTAACCCCTTCCCTAGTGCCACATGTCCCCCCACCAGCTGGTATACCTCGGTCTCGTCCACAGGTTGTAATTTTTCCCTCTCCTCAGTGTTAGGCGGGGCGTGGACGAGCATGTTGTTGAGTTTTGTTAGCTGGGTTGCCTTCTTATACCCTTGTCTAGAATCTTTTTGTGATGCTTTGACAGTTGCAACGAACCCGTTTACTGGGTATCGAATGCACTAGTGATAAGAAGACGCGACTAATTGGATTCCGTGGATGAAGGGGCGTCCGAAAATGCCATGGAAAGTAGATTCTACCTCCACTACTATGAAGCGGCATGTTCGGCTAACCCTTCCTCACTTGGAACCGATGGATAACTTTAGGTCAATAACACCGGCCACTGGGGCGGCGATGTTAGTGAAACCGTAGATGGCTTCCTTACAGGGAGATAGTTCCTTCCTTTTAAGGCCCATCTTGGTAAAAGTATCCATGTAGAGGATATCCGCAGAGCTCCCGCGTTCGACAATCATCCTCTCAACTCGGGAATTATGCCCGATGTCTGCTTGGATCACGAGTGGATCCTCGTGAGGCTGCAAGACATCGTCCAGGTCCTCTTCGAAGAAGTATATTGACTTCTCCTCGCGGACCCGCTTTCCGCTGTCTCGAGGTGATGATTGTGACATCAGCACCTTTCGAGAGTACCCTCTATTCTGGCCAACGGATCCACCACCAAATATCATATTGATGGTCTTCCGCTGGCGGTTCTCGCTGTTGTCGCTATCTGGCGAAGGAGAGCGTGGACGCTTCCCCTTAGGGTTAGATTTGCAGTTGTCCCGTCTTCGGGATTTCTTGATAAAGTTGCCAAGTTCACCCTTAGAGATCAGCTGCTCGACGAAAGTCGAGAACTCCCTACAGTGGTCTGTTAAGTGGCCGCAGTCTTTGTGAAATTCACAGTATTTCCAAAACTGCATGCGGCCCTCTTTGCCTGCAGGGTCTAAAGAGCGAGGGACAGGTAGGTCCGCTCGACTCTTTAATGTCTCAAACAGCTCGCCCTTGCTTATTATAAGCGGGGTGTTCCTTTTCCATAGCGGAACTGCACCCTGAGACGGTTTGCTGGTTGAGGTTTGGTATACCTTGTTATCATGCCTAGGCTTCCATTCTTTTTTGGAAGGCTCGGCCTTGTTACTGGTATACCTGTTAGAGGTATCGCGGAAATTGTTGTTTCCGCTATACCCCTTCCTCTCATACTTAGGCTTTTTGAAGCTAGGAGTCCCAAGTTCAGCTAGCTTGTTCTCATCCTCCTCTTCCACCTCAATGTACAATTGAGGGCGTTGGAAGAGGTTGGGCAGAGAACTCACCTTGTAGAGAGTCAGATTTTGGGCCAGAGGGAAGTAGGGGACTGATGGGGGTGAAACCCGACCAGTACTCCAAGACGCGCAAGCAAGCGCCAAGCGGGGAACTCCGCGGGAAACCGGACCGGAACTCAAGTGTGCAGAGCTTTGCTTCGCTAGGAATCCTTTCGCTTCAAATGACCTGCCTTTAATGAGTGGGGGGTGCCCTCTATTTATAGGGGTCCTTATGGGGGTAATCTGGTCATTTGGGCAGTAACCGCCTAACTGCCTAACTGACCAGATTGGGTCCAGGGGTCGACTTTCCAGAGATTGACTTTCTGGGGGTCGACTTTTCCTGGTGATCGACTTTACTCAAAAGTCGATCCCAGGGAAGTCGATCCTCAGGAAAGTCGGTCTTCCTAGGATTCGACCTGGGACCTCCCCAACCCTAGAATAGATACCTCAACTCATCTTAGGCTATCCGGACTTCTAGTTGCTGGTAGGTTGTGACCGTGTTCGGGATACTTTATCACCAGTACTCCCCCCTCCTCTGCGTATTAGATACTTTGGGATACGTCTTTTAGTACTATGGTCTGCGTGTCGGACCCTGTACTATCAGTATTCCCCCCCCCTCTTTGCGTGCTGGGATATGGATTTCTGGTGATGTCCCTGGATGTAAGATCCTCTCTCACCAGTACTTCCCCCCCCTTCCACGCCTGCGAGGTTGTATCTTTGCTTCCACGGAGTTTGTCACGCGCTTTTGCCAACTATTGTCCGGTTTGTCCTAGCCAAAGCCTACTCCTTGCACACCTGTCCGGCCTGATTCTCCCGCGGAACCCTGCTTGCCTACCTTGACGCCTTGCCTGAGCTGTCCTTGAGCACTGTTTGAGTTCTCTTCCCTGTGGCGGGTTTTGAGAGTACCTAACCCCCTCTTTTTCTCCGCCTTTCTGCGATAGGGGCTGAGTGTGCTTCCTCGTCTACCCACATTCATCCGTGGGTGAGGACTATTAATTGAATACTTGCCCCCTCCTTTTGCTCGCCTTTCTGCGACTGAGGCTAGGCGTGACTCCTCGTCTACCTACGTTCATCCGTAGGTGAGGATTGTTCTTTGTATACTTGCCCCCTCCTTTTGCTCGCCTTTCTGCGACTGAGGCTAAGTGTGACTCCTCGTCTACCTACGTTCATCCGTAGGTGAGGATTGTTCTTTTAATACTTGCCCCCTCCTTTTGCTCGCCTTTCTGCGATTGAGGCTAAGTGTGACTCCTCGTCTACATACGTTCATCCGTAGGTGAGGATTGTTGTTGAGTATGTCCCTCGTCTAACCTACGTTCTTCCGTAGGTGAGGTTTACTCTTGGACACTTGCCCCTCTGTCTACATTTTTGTAGAATGGGGTGTGTGTTTAGCCGACGTGTCCCCCGTCTAACCTACGTTCTTCCGTAGGTGGGGTTCACTTTTGCCGATGTGTTCCCCGTCTAACCTACGTTCTTCCGTAGGTGGGGTTCACTTTTGAGTATATCCCTCGTCTAACACTACGTTTCCGTAGGTGAGGTTTACTCTTTGCCGATGTGCTCCCCGTCTAACCTACGTTCGTCCGTAGGTGGGGTTCATTTTTGAGTATATCCCTCGTCTAACACTACGTTTCCGTAGGTGAGGTTTACTCTTTGCCGATGTGCTCCCCGTCTAACCTACGTTCTTCCGTAGGTGGGGTTCACTTTTGAGTATATCCCTCGTCTAACACTACGTTTCCGTAGGTGAGGTTCACTCTCGCTTTGGATGGGATACGCATCCTGACTCTGTTACCATTAAGACTTTCTCTATCCACGTTCTTCCGCAGGTAGAGTTAATTTGGCGTCCTACTTTGTTACTGCGTCCAGTAATAGTTGGAGTTCAAATATCTTTATATGGCTCAGCTCATTTTGCTGCCGTATCCCCGTCCGCGTTGTGGACTTCCACGATTCTTCAGGAGCATTTCGTGTTACACCCTCCTGTCTTGGTGTGCCTCCGCAATTCCAACTTGTCTGGGTTCTTTTTTCTGCACCCTTTTATGTGGGAAGAAAAAGTCGATCCCTTGTTGATTTTGGTCGACTTTTGCTAAATGTCGATCCCTTGTTGATTTTCCTCGACTTTCGCTAAATGTCGATCCCTTGTTAAGTTTGGTCGACTTTTGTAAAAAGTCGATTCCTGGTGCTTTTGGTCAAAAGTCGATCCCTTGTTTAAAAAGTCGATTTTGCCATTTTTGTCCTTTTGTGCTGTCCTAGGGTCTATAAATAGGACCCCTAGGTTCTCCTTTTCCTTCATCCATCCATGGCTCTTCTTGTGAGTCTCTTTGCTGATTTCATTCAGGGAGAGATTGAGGAGCTAGATCGGATTTTGAATATTTTGGATCCTCGGTCGTCAACCTTGGATCTTCCTTCTCTGCGCCAGCTTATTGTTGAGCGGCAGAGTGTTGCTGTTGCTGCTAGGGAATCCATATTTGAAGAATGGTCTGGTGGCGATCTTCCGCCCGCCTCTTCTTCTGTTGTCCCTCCTCGTGGCCGACGTCGGAGGCGTCCCCGTCGCGGTGCTTCCCCGCTGGATCAGGTCCCTCGCCGCTTGCGCCGCCTTATCAATTTTAATTAGGAACCTGTAATATTTTTCATTCATCATTTTTGTGACTTTGAATAAATATATTTTTACCATTTCCTTTATTCGACTTACACCTTTACTTTGAAGTACGTTAGTGTAACTGATTCTTTCTTTTGGTCAATACCATATTTTTTGTCCTTTTCTGAAGATGTCGGATTTTTGACAACGAGTCGATCTCATTTCTCCCTGGAAATGTCGATGTCGCCCAAAAATGTCGATCTCATCTTTTCCTGAGGATGTCGATGACTGCTGATCTTTTTCTAAAGATGTCGGATTTTTGACAACGAGTCGATCTCATTTCTCCTTGGAAATGTCGATGTTGCCCAAAAATGTCGATCTCATCTTTTTCTGAGGATGTCGATCAGAGTAGTGTGGAATGTCTATCCCTACCTTCTTTTGAAGGTTTCGCATTCCTTGGTAAATGTCGACGCCTATCCCCCTTCTGGGAATGTCGAACTCATTTTCCTGGTGAATGTCGATCCTGTCCTTCTCTTTTGAAGGTATCGAATTCCTTGTCAAATGTCGACGCCTATCCCTCTTTTTTGGGAATGTCGAACTCAATTTTTCTACAGAATGTCGATCCTGTCCTTCTCTTTTGAAGGCATCGAATTCCTTGTCAAATGTCGACGCCTATCCCTCTTTTTTGGGAATGTCGAACTCAATTTTTCTACGGAATGTCGATCCTGTCCTTCTCTTTTGAAGGCATCGAATTCCTTGCCAAATGTCGACGCCTATTCCTTTTCTGGGAATGTCGAACTCAATTTTCTGCGGAATGTCGATGGTTTTTCTGAAATGTCGATAAATTTTCCTGGAATGTCGATGCCATCTAGTCGGATTTTGGGGTTTTTTCACGGACTGGGCCGTCGTGGGCCTGCCGGGCCCGTGGGCTTATCGGCCCAACGGGTCGACCCGGATGAACAGTGCCCGCGACGGTTCGTCTTCGACTTTCCCCTATAAATAGCGGAGGGGGGTTCACTTCCTCCCCACTTGTTTCCTTCGCTCTGTGGCATCGACTTTCTTCGCATCGACTTCCAGTTTCTCCGCTTCGACTTCCAGCGTCTTCCGCTTCGACTTCCAGCCTCTTCCGCTTCGACTTCCAGCCTCTTCCGCTTCGACTTCCAGCGTGCGTGAGGCTTCGACTTGAGCCTTGGAGGTGCAGCTTTCTGGGGTCCGACTTTTGTTGTCGGGCTCTTCTGAGGTTGCACCGGGTTCGACTTCCTTGGGGTCCGACTTTTCTGAAAGTCGGTCCCTTTCGAAGTTGTTCCCCATTGGACTGTGGTCCGACTTTGTGAGGTTTGACGCCTTGTCATCGACTTTTCAAAGTTGGATCCATTTTTACTGGGATCGACTTCCTGAGATCCTTGTCTCCCGAAGGTCGACTTCCCTGGGATCGACTTCTGAGGTCGACTTCCCTTATGTTGCAAGTTCGATTCCCTGAAGTCCAGATCGACTTTTCTTGGGATCGACTTTTGCCATGACTTGGGCTGACTTGCTATGTTCTTCGTGCAGATTCATAATGTCTTCTGACAAGAACTCGCAGCAAGACCCTTCTCTTAATGATGTTATCGATGCCATCCTTCAAACTCCTCAGGTTGATGCTGCCGAGACAGTGTCTGTTACTACTGAACCAAAGTCTGATCTGGCTGTCCCTGTCGTAACGGAGCCTAGAGCTTCGTCTTCCTCCTTGCCTGTTGGAAGTAAGAGAAAAATTCTTTCCCGTCGTACGCGCAAGCCCGTACCTAGTAAGTTACTTATTTATTATTTATTTCGTAACTTACTCTTTATTTCTTTCTTTTTTGTTTGTAGGTGCTCCCCCTTCTCCCCCCGCACGTTCCAGTTCGGGGTCTTCCTCTTCTAGCTCGGGAAGCTCGGGTTCCTCCTCCTATTACTCTTCTTCCTCGGAGGATGTAGATATTGGAGGAACCCCTCCCTCCGTTGTTAGGACTCCTCCTCCCACCATTATTTTGGCTTCCATTCCTGAGGAGATTTATCCGTGACTACGGACAGTTCCGTTCAACTTCCTCCCGAAGTTCGTAGTCAAAACATTCACATTTTGGAAAGGTCTCCCTTGGGTTACCCCTCTGAGACGAGGGACAAATACCCCTTTCCTTCTCCCCTTGAGAAGAAGAACGCCCCATCCTTCTATCGGGAAATGGATGGTTCTTGGCGCCAGTAGTCCGTTCTCGTTCGTAACGGTTTCCACGTCGTCCCTATCCTTGACCGGGGCAAATATGGGACTGGATATGGTTCTTTCTGTGCAGTCTCTCTGACTGACATTCCTGGCTACCCCCTTTCCTCCAATGCGGGTAGCTGCTCTAACACCCTTTCCTTGGATGCCGCCCAAAGAATTTTGAGGGGGTTAGAGCTTAGAGAGAGAGTGTACTGGGCGTACCCCTCTGAGAACACTGGCGACGTGCCCCCCTATTTCATGCTGGCACTCCATCGTGTATATTTCACTAACTTTCCGATCCTTCCGATCCCTTCCATAATTAGTGAAATACTTCTATACTCTGGGTTGTGCATCTCCCAGATGGGTGCCTCTTTTTTCTTCTATGTCCAGGGATTTATTAACATTCTCAGGGATGCTGGCATAATCCCTACTGCTCGGCTGTTCTTCCACTTCTTCACATTCCAAAATCCGAAGAAGGGCAGCCCTTTCATTGCATGTGCCAGCCGTGCTATATCTATCACTCACTCTGCCCTCTTGAAAGATCCTCCGACCAGGCGGAACAAGAGTGAGTTTATTTTTGTGGATTGCAGGTTATGCCCTGGTACAGACTTCTCTCTGCATCCAATAGTGGCCGTAAACCTATTCCTCGTCCTGATCTGACTGAGGAAGAGGGAGCTTCCGTGCAAAAGCTGGCCTTTTTGCATCCTATCGCTGTGCCTGTCGGTCACGCGATTGAAGATACTTTTAACCGACAAGGTCTTCCTTTGCCTGTTTTCCCTTTTACGTTTTTCTATACATATGCATTTTCTAATTCTGTTTTTATTCCTTGCAGATTTTTATATGCAAAACCCCGGAGGTGTCCCTGAACGCGTTGGGCAAAATGAAACGGGTTCAAAAGTTTATGCAGCTGCCTCCAAGCCTTCTGATGCTGATCATCTGAGGCAGCGTGCTCTAGAGAATGCCTACACCATGGCGAAGTCCCCTACTCCTCCTAACGAAGTCCAACGAACTGAGGACGGGAGGTACCTCCGGAGGTACCTAAAGACACTACTCCTGGGCAGTCTCCTGCTGGTTCGAGGCTCTCTGACTTCTTCCGTACTCTGTCAGAAGAAGAGCGAGAGAAAGCGGAGAAGGCCGCAGAAAAAGAGATTCAGTCTAAGCGGACTGAAAAAACTACAGATAAAGAGATCTCTGAAAAAGAAAAGAACGGACTCCTCCTCCCAGGACCAACTCATCTCCTCCAAGGAAGTCAAGGAGACATTCTCCCAGGCGACGAACTCCTCCGCGCCGGATATTTATTCTGGGGAGTCCTCCCGGGGTCGATACAATTATTCTTCCACCCGGGAGACACAACTGCCGGGGTACCAAGGTGCACACCCCCGGAACTATGGGTCCAAGTTCCTTCTGACCCCTGACACGGATACCGCCCGGACTACACTGCGGGCTATCTCTGGGTATCCGATGGACCGTACTGTTGAAGAGATAGGACAGAACCTGAGCAACGTGAGTGCTTTTATTTTGATTGTTTTTATGATCGTGTCCTTACCTATTCTTTCTTTTTGCAGCTCACCTACTTGTTTCAGGGCCGCCTCTCTTCTTTGTCTCGTCTCCGTGACTTCCAGTCTATGGAAGACGATTTGAAGAAGGTGAAGCGCCGATGCAAAGATTTGGAAGGCGAGGTTTCACAAAAGGTTTCCGACGCCTCAACTCTGTCTGCCACCAATAAGAAGTTGTCTGCGGATTGGGCTGCTCAAAGGAATCTTTTGAGAGATAAAGAGCAGGAACTCTCCAAAACAAATGGAGAATTGGGGGCTGCAGAGCTGGAACTGACTGCTGAACATGCCAAGGTCCTGATTAAAGATTCGATGATCGTCGATCTTGGCCGTCAGCGTGAAAATGTTGAGGCGAATCTTGACTCCTGTCGGACACAGAACTCCATATTTTCCGACCGACTGGATGAGAGTCAAGAAGAGAACAAGAAGTTGCTGAAGTCGCTGGATGATAATCAGAAATCGATAACGCGACTGGAAGAAATGGACCGGGCAAAGACTGAGGAGGTCCAACGTTTGACTGAGGAAGTTCGACAAGCAACTGAGGAAGCTCGACAAGCAACTGAGGAGCTTCAATGTATGATCAACCATCTGGAGAAGCTCAAAGTTGATTATCTTGCCAATGTGCGAGATTACAATGACTTGGTTGATCTGGGCCCTCACATTTATCCTGGTTTCGAGGCTGCGGATGTCCATGACTGGGCCCGCAAGTACCCCAAGGAAGCTACTGAAGTTCGAGATCGGGCGCTTGCGGAAGAAGAGGATGAGGAGAATGAAGAAGAGGAGGGGGTTCTAGAGGCGCTTGCTAACGTTGATAAAGATTTCTCCGTAGACGATCAAGATAACAACGATGCAGAGGGCCCTAAGGATATACCCCCCCCCCTAAAATAGATTAAATCCTCTATCTTATCCTTTTAACTGTTGTAATTTACATTCCTCTGTAATTCTTTTTTAAATCAATATATGGAATGTATTTTCAAGTGTTTTGATAGCTAACTAAATAACGTATTAGTTACATAGTTCAAACTATTACGAGAGTAATTATAATCCTACTTAATTGTTTAAAAGTACAACTGTAGGTTATCTGCGTGCCAAGTATTAGGAATGCTTGTTCCATCTTCCCGCTTTAACTTGTACGTGCCTGGTCGGAGTTCTTCCTCCACCACATATGGTCCTTCCCAATTTGCGCCTAGTTTGCCTTTAGAGCAGTCTTTTCTACCGACACTCGCTCTTCTCCATACTAAGCTTCCTTTTCTTATCGCTTTACCCTTGACATTCTTGTCGTGATATCTAGCGATACTTTGTTTGTAAGCTGCATTCTTTGCCTGTGCGTTATCCCTAAGCTCATCCACTAAGTCCAGAGTTATCGCACATGATCTCATGTTTTCTTCCATGTCATAGGATAATACTCTGACTGTTGGAATGCTTAGCTCTGTTGGGATTAGTGCTTCCATTCCATATGCTAGTGAGAACGGGGTTTCTCCGGTGGGTGTCTTTTCAGTGGTTCTATACGCCCACAGGATCTCTGGTAGTAGATCTGCCTACGAACCTTTGGCCTGTTCGACTTTTTTCTTCAGTCCCTGAACGATGGCTCTGTTTGTGACTTCTACCTGCCCATTACCCTGTGGTCTGTATACCGATGAAAAATGGATTCTAGTGCCCATGTTCTCGCACAATCTCGTAAACTCCCCACCGGTAAACTGTGTACCGTTATCTGTCACTATATGCATTGGAACACCAAATCTGCACATTATGCACTTGAAGACAAATTTCGTTGCTGCTCCTTGAGTTATCTTGGGTACAGTCAATGCCTCGACCCATTTAGTAAAGTAATCGACAGCCACAAATATAAATTTAGATTGGCCTGTCGATACTGGAAATGGTCCCACAATATCTAATCCCCATATTGCAAAGGGGATGGGGCTTTCTACCCCTGTTAGCTGAGTTGCGGGATTTCTCTGTATGTTCTTGTGTATTTGACAGGCCTTGCATTTTCTTGCAAATAGGACTGCAACTTTTTTCAGTGTGGGCCAGAAGTATCCCTGCCTTATTATTCTTTGGGCCAAAGATCTTCCCCCCTGATGTATTCCGCATACTCCTTGATGAATCTCCTCCACAATGAATTGTCCTTCTTCTGTTGAGACACATTTCATTAGAGGTCCGTCATAGGATTTCTTATACAGAATATCACCGATCAGGCAGAATCTTGAAACGCGTGTTTGTAACTTGCGTCTTTCATTTTTATTTTTAGGAAGTTTCTGTCCCTCGAAGTATTCTATCAAGGGCTTCCTCCAGTCTTCTGCCTGGATCGTGACTAAGTTACATGAAGGTGTAGATGCTGAGTCAACTAGTATCTCTCTCTGCCCCCCTCGAAAGCAGAAGCTAGCTTTGCCAGGGCATCAGCTGAGTTATTTTGACTCCTTGGTATCTGCTCTACTTCAACCTTAGTAAATTGTTCTTTGATTTTCTCCAGTGTGGCTGCGTACTGTACAATTAGAGGTTCTTTGACAATGAACTCTCCTGTGAATTGCCGAGCCACTAATTGAGAGTCTGTTCTAATAATTACTGAACAGGCCCCTAACCTTCTGAGAATTTTCATTCCTTGGATCACAGCTTCGTATTCTGCTATATTATTCGTAGTTGAGAACTGTAATCTGATAGAATGTTCATATATTCGTTGGTCTGGAGTGATTATCTTTATTCCCAATCCTGCACCTATACTGCAGCTCGAGCCATCAACCTCTACTATCCAAGGTTTTTCTTTGCTTTCCTGGGTCATGTCTACAATAAAGTCTGCAACTGCTTGCCCCTTAATGGCTGTGGCAGGAATAAAATCTACATCGAACTCGCTTAACTCCAGTACCCACTTCGTTAATCTTCCGAAGTATCTGGCCTGTGGAGGATTCTGCGCAGAGGATGTTCTGTTAAGACTTTAATTGTATGAGCCAGGAAGTATGCTCTGAATCTGCGTGCTACATGTACTACTGCCAGGAATATTTTTTCTACTGGAGGATATCTTGTTTCTGCCCCTTGTAGCCTTTTTGAGTGATAATATATCGGGATCTGTTCACTGTCCCTTTGACATATTAGAACTGCACTGATAGCCTCTTCTGAAGCTGCTATGTAGACGTACAATTCCTCCCCAATCTTTGGCGAAGTTAGGTGTGGTAGAGAAGCCAGATGTGCTTTGAGCTGTTGAAACGCCTCGTCACACTCTGTAGTCCATGTTATTGCCCCTTTTTGGCTAGTTTTTAGTAGCTGGAAAAAGGGTTTGCACTTGTCTGCTGTTTTGGAAATGAACCGACTTAAGGCATTGATTTTTCCATTCAGCTTTTGTACCTCCTTTATTGTTCGAGGTGGTGCTGTTTCTAGTATCGCTGCTATTTTATCTGGGTTTGGCTTTATCCCTTTCTGCCCTACATAGAATCCAAGAAATTTTCCTTCTTGTACTCCGAAGCTGCATTTGGCAGGGTTTAACCTCATCCCATAATTCTGCAGAGTTTCTAGGGTTTCTTTCAGATCATTTGGGTGTTCATCTGCTTTTTTGGATTTCACCAGAATGTCATCTACATATGCCAGGACATTTCTTCCTTCCTGCTTTTTGAACACCTTGTCCATCAGCCTTTGAAAGGTTGCTCCTGCATTTCGTAGGCCAAAAGGCATGACTTTGTAGCAATATGTCCCCCATTCTGTGATGAATGATGTAGCCTCTTCGTCATCTTCTTTCATCAGGATCTGATTGTACCCTGAATGTGCATCCATCATGGATAGTAACTCATTTCCTGATGCTGCATCTACTAATCTGTCGATAGATGGGAGTGGGTAGCTGTCTTTTGGACACGCTTTGTTGAGATCTGTGAAGTCTACACACATTCTCCATTTCCCATTAGATTTTTTGACCATAACTGGGTTTGCTAACCACTTTGGGTATTTGACTTCCCGGATGTGCCCAGCTTTGATCAACTGTTCAATTTCAGCCTGTGCTGCCTCCTTTCTTTCAGCTGCGAGTATTCTTCGCTTCTGCCGTATAGGAGTAAAGCTACTGTCTATGTTGAGCTCATGGCATGTTATAGTACGCTGTACCTGTGAGGGTGCCTCCCCTTCCCATACAAACGTGTGTACATGGGTTTCTAATAGCTGCAGTAGTGATTCTTTTAACTTGGAGGATAAAGATGTCCCCATCAGGACTCCTCCTTTTGAGAGTTTGACTTCCTCAACTTGATTAGATGAGGTTGTGTCTTCTTCCTCCTCTCTTTCTTGAATGTACAGGGTTATAGGTTTAGCTATTTTAGTTGCCTTCCTGTACGAATTTCTGGAGTCTTTCTGTGCTCCAAAAACTGTTGCCATTTTGCCATCTTTTCCTGGGTACCTGAAGCATTGATGGTAGGATGATGGTATCGCTTTGAAACCGTGAATGCTTGGTCTGCCCAAGATCCCATTGAACGGAGAGTCTATATTGACCACAATGAAGTGTGCTGTACGCGATACTCTCCCGTTTCTTTTTCCCAGGGATATCTGTAGATCGATGGCTCCTACTACTGGGGCCTTTGTGTTTGTAAACCCATAAATGGCTTCCTTGGCCGGGGTTAGCTGATCCACTTTGTAGCCCATTTTTTCGAACGCCACTAGGTATAATATATCTACCGAGCTGCCGTTGTCCACCATTACTTTGTTCAGACTTAAGTCATCCCCTATATCCACTTGTATTACTAGTGGATCCTCGTGTGGGCTGACCACGTTGTCCAGATCTTCCTCAGAGAAGCTTATTTCCTCGCTTGGGTACGATCTTTTTTTAGATTTTGGTACCGTTGTTGTCTGCATTACTTTGAGCGAGTAACTTCTGCTTTCTCCTACCGATCCTCCACCGAAGATTAAGTTAATTACCCTTCTTTTGTGGTCAGTGTCTGAATCTGGACTCCTTGAGCGTTGGCGCTTACCTTTGTTCTTTGGGTCCTTGCAACCTTGTCGCCCCCTTTCTACTTTATTTATATATTGCCTTAGCTTTCCTTCCTTTACTTGTGTATCTAGGAAGGTGCTCAGCTCCCTGCATTTTTCCGTGTTGTGCCCGTAATCCTTGTGGAACTTGCAATACTTGTTCCTCCTTGTTCGAGCCTCTTTCGTTGCAGGGTTCAACTCTTCTGGTTGAGGAAACCTTATTCTCCCTTTTTCTTTATTATAGATTTCCTCTTTTGGAGTGCTGAAAACCGTAAATCCCAAGTCTTTGTACTTTGGATATCTTGATTTCCCAAACTCCTCAGATGTCTGGTAGACCTTTCCGTCGTGTTTTGGTCTCCAGGACGATTCTCCTTTTTCGAATTTCTGGAATTTTTTCTTTGGTGCTTCATATGCTTTTTTGTTGCTTATGGCACCTCTCTCTTTTTCTTTTTCTTTCTCATACTCTTCAGAATTTATGTATTTCTGGGCCTTTGTTAGCAGGTCCTCCATGCATTTTACATTACTGACGTTTAGCTTTATTGCTAATGGCGTGTTCATGTCTAGCCCTTTCGAGTATGCGCATATTGCGATTGTTGTGTTCAGATCGGAGATTTTCTGCATGGCTTCCGTGAATTTAGTTGTATAATTCCGAAGCGTGTCTCCATTCTGCTTAATTGCGAACAGTGATTCCGTGCCCTTTCTAACCCTTGTGTTTCCACAATGTTGGGCAACGAACTTCTTTTTTAAGTCCTCGAAATTCGTTATGCTCCCTGGCTGCAATTCGACGAACCATCTGTATGTGGGTCCCTTTAATGTTCCTGGGAATGCTCTACAGAGAATGTCATCCCTTGATGTAGCCCACTGCATTGCTCCTACGAACATGTTTATGTGGTCCGCAGGGTCCATCTTCCCATCATAGATCTGTAGCCTGGGTAGCCTGAATTTCTGAAGTGCTGGTTTTACCATCAGCGATTTGTGCAAAGCATCCATGCCTACCAGCCAGTTTGGGACCTCGCCTCCTCCTTCTGTGTCTTCCGTACTTTCTTCCTGTACGGGTTTTCGGAAAAGAGGTTTGGGTTGCCCCTCTGGTTTGTGAAATAGTGGCGCACTTGAGTGTGCTGTCCTATGACTTGACACCTCCTGCTGTGCCTTGGCCTGCTTTGAGGTTTGAGCTTTTGAATGGTATATTGACGCCTTAGATTTTTCAATATCCTTTATCTTTTCGCTCATTTTTGCTATGGTTTCCTTCATTTTTTCCAGCTCTTCTATGGGCATTTTTATGAACCCATGAGTGGATTCTGATGCAGCAGCCCTTGGTTCCTTGCTGCTTGTGGGTCCCCCCTTTTGAGGCTGTTCTTCCGAAGGTTTTTCAGTAATGAGTCGGATAGCCTCTGCTATCGCCTGAACTGTGATGTTCAGATTTTCCCCTCCTGTTGACGCTTGGGGAGTTTACCCGGGTTCACCTTCGGGTTCAGTCTCAGGTCCTGTGGGAGTCCTTTTGTTTTTATTGGCCTTGGGCGGTCGACCCACTGGCCTTTTGGTTTTTGAGTTGCCAGGCTGTTGCTCTGGCGCCTCCTGAGAATTTGCTCCTCCTCCTTGGGAAGTGCTTCGAGTTACCACCATCCTGGAGTGTTCGACTTTTCTTGGAAGGTGTGTTCGACTTTTGCTTGTAGAGAAAAGTCGATCTTCAAAAAGTCGACTCCTAGTGCACTTGGAGGATTCCTTGGAAGCCGATGTTTGAAAGCCTAGCTCCTTGAGGGATCGACTTTTTCCTTGGAAAAAAAAAGTCGATCTTCTGAAATGTCGATCCCTTGCTGGCTGATTTCCTCGCAAAACTTCCTAGCTGGCGACTTGGAAAAAAGTCGATCCCTTTTTTCGAAAAAGTCGAGGAACTTTTGTCGTGAGTATCTTTGAATCACAGACGGCGCCAACTGATGGGGGTGAAACCCGACCAGTACTCCAAGACGCGCAAGAAGCGCCAAGCGGGGAACTCCGCGGGAAACCGGACCGGAACTCAAGTGTGCAGAGCTCTGCTTCGCTAGGAATCCTTTCGCTCCAAATGACCTGCCTTTAATGAGTGGGGGGTGCCCTCTATTTATAGGGGTCCTTATAGGGGTAATCTGGTCATTTGGGCAGTAACCGCCTAACTGCCTAACTGACCAGATTGGGTCCAGGGGTCGACTTTCCAGAGATCGACTTTCTGGGGGTCGACTTTTCCTGGTGATCGACTTTACTCAAAAGTCGATCCCAGGGAAGTCGATCCTCAGGAAAGTCGATCTTCCTAGGATTCGACCTGAGACCTCCCCAACCCTAGAATAGATACCTCAACTCATCTTAGGCTATCCGGACTTCTAGTTGCTGGTAGGTTGTGACCGTGTTCGGGATACTGTATCACCAGTACTCCCCCCTCCTCTGCGTATTAGATACTTTGGGATACGTCTTTTAGTACTATGGTCTGCGTGTCGGACCCTGTACTATAAGTATTCCCCCCCTC
>LFYR01000483.1:407818-423208 GCA_001185155.1 Zostera marina | reverse complement strand
CCTGCGAGGTTGTATCTTTGCTTCCACGGAGTTTGTCACGCGCTTTTGCCAACTATTGTCCGGTTTGTCCTAGCCAAAGCCTACTCCTTGCACACCTGTCCGGCCTGATTCTCCCGCGGAACCCTGCTTGCCCACCTTGAGAGATGATGAAGACTGAACCAGATCGAAAGAGCTAAGACAGTTGTTGCAGATTGAAGAACTGGATGTTTCTGATGTAAGTGATTTGAAAATGAACTGAGATACTTTAAACTGATGTTGAACTTGTAGAGATGAACTGAATGAATATATGAGAGCTAGTTTTCTTGATCTTCAATCCAATTGATAAATATTTTGAATCGAAGAAGTATTTGGTTGAGTGGTGTTAATCTGAATTTATAGATAGGTTTAGTCATTAATTAATAATTGTTATTATTGTATTAATTGTGGAGTTGAGAGGTCAAGGGTCTTATGGTAAAAAGGAGGAACTAGTTGGTGTTTTAATTTTGATATAATACTCTTAATATAGTCCTCAAAAACGAGGCCAAAAAGGATGGATTTTGGGCTGGTTTTTGAAACATGGCTTTTGTTGGTATGTTAAGAGTTGGCAGTTTGGATTATTGTATTAAAATATTAGTGGAGGGTCGGCATTTGAAAAAAATTATCGGTGGTGTCTGTTGGTCTTCTAGGGTTGAATATGAATATTGAATGTAAAATAACAAGAGCGATTGAGTGATGATGAAGACTGTGACAAAAGCGCAAACGACGATGAGGTAGCGAAGGCGACCGGAAGTTGTGAAGGTCGGCTTAGGGTTGGAGAAGTGAAGAGTCGCGAGTTTGGAGGAAACCCAACTAGGGTTTTAGAGTTTTGATTTAGAATAATGAAAAAGTATCTAAAATTATTACAAAAAAGATTATTTATACTCTAGACTAAACGGGCTAAACTATGGGCCTTGAGGATATGGGCCTTGTAACTACCTAAGTTTAATTAAGAATAATACTAATGAATATTATAGCTACTAATGAATATTATAGCTTCAATACCCCCCCTCAAGATGGAGAGTGCAGATCATAAAGTCCCAGCTTGGGTAATAGATTTCTCAAAGATTCCAGACTAGCTGGTTTTGTTAAAATATCAGCAACTTGTGATGTCGATGGAACATGTTCCAATTTGAATAAGCCAGCTTGTAGATGATCACGCACCAAGTGACAATCAATTTCAATGTGCTTGGTGCGTTCATGAAATACAGGATTTGATGCAATATGTATGGCTGCCATGTTATCACAATATAATTTAGTTTCTTCAGCCTGTTGTACCTGCAAATCATTCAAGAGATAGTGTATCCACATTATTTGACACACAGTGGATGCCATAGACCTATATTCACTTTCAGCAGAGGATCTGCTTATTGTAGATTGTTTCTTGGATTTCCAAGAGATTGCAGATCCTCCTAGCAGAACACTGTATCCAGTGATGGATCTCCTTGTTCTTGGGCAGTCAGCCCAGTCAGCATCACAGTAGGCTTTTAGGTTTAATGAAGCATCCTTCCTGTAGAGAATACCTTTCCCTGGTGATCCTTTGATGTATTTTAGAATTTTAAGGGCTGCTTCATATTGTTGTTTAGATGGATTTGCTAGGAATTGACTGAAGTGGCTCACTGCAAAGGCAATATCAGGTCTAGTAATTGTTAAGTATAGTAATTTACCAATCAATTTCCTGTATAGTGATGGATCTTTTAGAATAGGATTTGCCTCATCATCTCTAGATGAGTGAGATATTGGAATTTTGGATGGAGATGTGCCAAGTTGGCCAAATTCATGCAATATATCAAGAGCATATTTTCTCTGAGAGATGAATATGCCTTTGTTTGTTTGAGACACCTCAATGCCCAGAAAGTACTTGAGTTTGCCCAAGTCCTTTATGTGGAATTGTTTATGTAAATGAGATTTTAGATTGTTTATTTCAACCTGGTCATTCCCTGATATAATCAAATCATCCACATAAATTAAAAGACAAGTGTAAGAATTTTCATTTGATTTAAAAAACAATGTGTAGTCAGCATGAGATTGAGTATACCCAAATTTAACTAAGGCATTGGTTAATTTTCCATACCAATTCCTATTTGCTTGTTTTAATCCATATAGGGATTTTTTGAGCCTACACACTCTGGGATCATCAGAAGATAATAGCCCAGGTGGGGGTGACATGTAGATCTCTTCAGAGAGGTCTCCATGTAGGAATGCATTACTTACATCCATTTGGTAAGTAACCCAGTCCTTAATAGATGCTACTGCCAATAGTGTCCTTACTGAAACAATCTTAGCAACAGGGGAGAAGGTTTCTTTATAATCAAAACCTTCTATTTGGGTGTGGTCTTTAGCCACCAGCCTTGCCTTTAACCTCTCCACATCAACATTAGATTTGTGTTTCACCTTATAGACCCACCTAGAGCCAACAATTTTCCTGTCCTTTGGTTTGGGGACAATGTCCCATGTGTCATTCAGCTCTAGGGCAGCTAGTTCCTCATTCATTGCCTTAACCCACTCAGGGCTCAGGCTTGCTTGTTGAAATGATGAGGGTTCTGTTATAGTGGAGATCTTGTCTAGGTAGTCAGTCTGAGATGTGGTGAGTCTCTTATATGTTAAATAGTCATGCATGGGATATTTGGTCCCTGTTGATCTACCATTGCTAGTGACAAATGAACAATAGTAATCATTTAGTTTAATGGATCTTGTAGTCTGTCTCCTTGGATATCTCCTGGTGGTTGGGTCATGGATTGGATTGATTTGGGTGACAGAGTTATCAGTGTTTTGGATGACCAAGTCATCAGTGTTTTGGGTGACCAAGTCATCAGTGTTTTCATCACCACTCTCAGTGTATTGACTCTCAGGTGGACCTTGTGAGTCTATGTTTTCTGATGAGTCATATGAGTGATGGGGAAGCACTGACTGACCTTCTTGTGAGGTTCCATCCTTCTTGAGAGGGAAGACCTCCTCATAGTAGGTCACATCCCTACTGATTGTTATGAGCTTGCTTTCTATGTTGTATAGGATGGCTCCCTTTTGTGTTGAGGAGTCACCTATGTATATATACTTGTTTGCCCTAGGGGAGAATTTATCATTCTTTACCAAACAAGTGGCATAGCAAAGGCACCCAAAAGATCTTAATTTCTCAAAGTCTGGCTTCTTTGAGTGTATAAGTTCAAAGGGTGCTTTGTTGTTAGTTACCTTGGATGGTAGCATGTTTATTAATTTTGTTGAATGAAGAATGGAAAATCCCCATAGCTCAATGGGTAAGGAGCATTGTATTTGTAATGCCCTTGCCACATTGAGTAGATGTTGGTGCTTCCTCTCAACCACACCATTCTGTTGTGGTGTGTGAGGGCAGCTGGAGTAATGTATGATACCTTTCTCTTTGAGGAAATCATCCATGGTGGAGGAGAAGAACTCCCCACCATTATCTGTCCTGATGGCTTTGACAGATTTCCCAAATTGATTTAGGATAAGAGCATATAGATTTTTAAATAAGACAAAACATTCAGATTTCATAGCAATGAGGAAAGTCCATGTATACCTTGTGTGGTCATCAACCACTGTCAAGAAATATTTCTTTCCATGGATGGTTGGAGTGTGAAAGTTCCCCCACACATCCATGTGAAGAAGATCAAATGCATTCTTAGACCTAGATGCAGATAAAGGAAAAGACTTTCTAGATTGTTTAGCAAAATGGCATGTATCACAATATTTAACTAATTTAGAGTTATCATGTTCTAAAGTAAAATTGTTCATAATGTAATTTTGTCTGTCACAGGATGTATGACCCAATCTGTTGTGCCAAATATTTACTGTGGTGGCACCAGCAAAACAAGAAATACCACTGGTTTGTGGCAGTAGATATAGTCCTTCATATGCTTTACTCTGTCCAGCTATCCTCCTCTGAACCTTGTCATAGATAGAGGCAGAGTTTTTAGTAAATTGAACATAGTATAGGTCCTCTTCTGTCAACTTGCTAACTGATAGCAAGTTGACTTGAAAGGACTTTGCAAAGTATACATCACTGAGAGTGATGTTGGGTGATACTGAGACATCACCCTTCTTTGAGACTAATTGTTTGTCTCCATTTGGAAGTGAGATTGTGAATGGCTCACACTTTTTTAGATTTTTGAATAAGGATTTATTGCCACTGAGGTGCTCTGAGGCACCTGAGTCTATAATCCAGTAGTTATGAAATTTAGATTTATCAAAAATAGAATTTGCAGTACCTGAATCAGGATTGTATTTTGGCAGAGGCTTCGAGTTGTACTTCTCAGAGTATAGAGGAAAGCCATGTGGTCCTATTGGATTGTCAGCATCCTTTGAGGGCTTGGCAGCACTGTTCCAGGGTGACCACTCTTGTTTTTCAGTACCCACATAATTCACAGAACCTAGGACCTTAGTAGGTTCAGGTTGAGTGGTGATATTGGGCTTACTAGTGGATGCTCCTTTGTTGGGATAGCCATGCTGTAAGAAACATTTCTCATCACTGTGGCCAAAGGCAGCACAGTGAAAGCAATAGTATCTCAGATTTACAGGTTTGCCACTCTTGTAGTAGAGTGGTTCAGATGGAGTTGGTGGCCTCTTCTTTGGATTAGAAGGTGTAGGTGGAACAGTTGAGTATTTAGGATTTTGATGCACATTGGGGGTGATTGGTGACTTTCCTTTCACAGAATAGAAGGCTGAACCTTGTTGTGTGCTTGGGTTTGTGGTCAGTTGGAGTTGGGTTTCTTCATGGACAACCATAGAGTAAACCTTCCCAAAGTTAGGCAGTGCATCCATTGAGAGGATGTGTGACCTAACCTGTCTGTATTCATCATTTAGACCCATTAGGAACTTCCTAATCTTAAGCCTATCTTCTCTATCATTGGCCCTCCCATTAACATTACAGATACATTTTCCACAATCACAGTGAGGAATCTCTCCATAAGCATCAACTTCTCTCCATAGAGATTTGAGGTTGGAGCAAAATTTTGAAACAGAGTCAGATCCCTGTTGCATCATTGCCACATCATGAGCCAATTGGTATATATGGGTTTCGTTTGACTGTCTGAACTGGTCCCTGAGGTCATTCCATATCACTGATGCATCATCAGTGTACATGATCTGGGATGCAATCTCAGGGGAGACTGAACTCCAGATCCACTGCCTGATGACACCATGGCAGGTGACCCATGCCTCATGTTCATCAGTGTCACTCACATTTGGTTCCTTAATGGTACCCAAGACAAAACCTAACTTCCTCCTTGTAATTAACATGGTAGTCATCTCTCTACTCCAGGGATAATAGTTTGGACTGCCTTGGAGTATGTTGATTATGTTTGGGGGGCCATAATCAGTGGGTTTTATGAAGAATGGGGAGACTGGATCAAAGAGTGGTCCACCTCTTGGAGTCTTGTCAGTCATGCTGTTTGAGCTGTGACCACAGGAATTACAGTAGTAGAGGTGGATTAGATAGTTGCATGGAATGATCACATAGATTTGATAATAAATGAACAGAATCTTTGAATTAGTTATGTATGATAATTGGATTAGATCTATTTGCAATCTACATGTGTGTTTCATGTGACATGAAGAGTTATGCGGAAGCGTGTGTTCATCAGAGTTAACATCAATAGCATGGATATGTATTAATAACTTAATGGTATAAATGAATAGTTGGTATAGTTTGCATTCATAGCATGTATAGCATGATTTATATACAAATGTACACATGATAATGAGTGTATAATGACATATCAGTTTATGCGATGTGCATTCACATGCAATAAGGATGAAGATACATAGTCCATTGTAACTTAAGTCATGCATAATGATATGCAGATTAGAACAGTAGCATACACATTTAGTATAAAATGCCTTTGAATAATTATTTGGTGAGACAGAAGCCTGTCTACTCAGATAAACATGTGTGAGTGTGTGGTTTAGAAGGAAAGGATCATCCCCAAAATAATAGAGACATGCATCCTTCAACATGATCATGATTTGTTTAGATGGGGGTGCATGCAATCGAAAAATCATGACATTATGGAGATTAAACATCTAAGCAGAATAAGATCACATGCAATGGGTTTTAGGGTTTTAGAATATGTATATTATTATTATTATTTTTTTTTTTTAGGGTTTAGGGATACCAGATCTGCCTTGAGACAGTAGTCCAGAAGAAGGATGTTGGAGATCGAGAGCAGCGAAGAATGTCTGGACAGAATCTCTTCTTCTTTGGCCCTCTTTTAGAGATCAGTAGCAGCGACGCTTCAGCAACTTGACACGGGCTTCACCACCAGTGCTCTGATACCATGACAAAAGCGCAAACGACGATGAGATAGCGAAGGCGACCGGAAGTTGTGAAGGTCGGCTTAGGGTTGGAGAAGTGAAGAGTCGCGAGTTTGGAGGAAACCCAACTAGGGTTTTAGAGTTTTGATTTAGAATAATGAAAAAGTATCTAAAATTATTACAAAAAAGATTATTTATACTCTAGACTAAACGGGCTAAACTATGGGCCTTGAGGATATGGGCCTTGTAACTACCTAAGTTTAATTAAGAATAATACTAATGAATATTATAGCTACTAATGAATATTATAGCTTCAATAGACTGAACCAGATCGAAAGAGCTAAGACAGTTGTTGCAGATTGAAGAACTGGATGTTTCTGATGTAAGTGATTTGAAAATGAACTGAGATACTTTAAACTGATGTTGAACTTGTAGAGATGAACTGAATGAATATATGAGAGCTAGTTTTCTTGATCTTCAATCCAATTGATAAATATTTTGAATCGAAGAAGTATTTGGTTGAGTGGTGTTAATCTGAATTTATAGATAGGTTTAGTCATTAATTAATAATTGTTATTATTGTATTAATTGTGGAGTTGAGAGGTCAAGGGTCTTATGGTAAAAAGGAGGAACTAGTTGGTGTTTTAATTTTCATATAATACTCTTAATATAGTCCTCAAAAAGGAGGCCAAAAAGGATGGATTTTGGGCTGGTTTTTGAAAGATGGCTTTTGTTGGTATGTTAAGAGTTGGCAGTTTGGATTATTGTATTAAAATATTAGTGGAGGGTCGGCATTTGAAAAAAATTATCGGTGGTGTCTGTTGGTCTTCTAGGGTTGAATATGAATATTGAATGTAAAATAACAAGAGCGATTGAGAGATGATGAAGACTGAACCAGATCGAAAGAGCTAAGACAGTTGTTGCAGATTGAAGAACTGGATGTTTCTGATGTAAGTGATTTGAAAATGAACTGAGATACTTTAAACTGATGTTGAACTTGTAGAGATGAACTGAATGAATTTATGAGAGCTAGTGTTCTTGATCTTCAATCCAATTGATAAATATTTTGAATCGAAGAAGTATTTGGTTGAGTGGTGTTAATCTGAATTTATAGATAGGTTTAGTCATTAATTAATAATTGTTATTATTCTATTAATTGTGGAGTTGAGAGGTCAAGGGTCTTATGGTAATAAGGAGGAACTAGTTGGTGTTTTAATTTTGATATAATACTCTTAATATAGTCCTCAAAAACGAGGCCAAAAAGGATGGATTTTGGGCTGGTTTTTGAAAGATGGCTTTTGTTGGTATGTTAAGAGTTGGCAGTTTGGATTATTGTATTAAAATATTAGTGGAGGGTCGGCATTTGAAAAAAATTATCGGTGGTGTCTGTTGGTCTTCTAGGGTTGAATATGAATATTGAATGTAAAATAACTAGAGCGATTGAGAGATGATGAAGACTGAATCAGATCGAAAGAGCTAAGACAGTTGTTGCTGATCCAGATCGAAAGAGCTAAGACAGTTGTTGCAGATTGAAGAACTGGATGTTTCTGATGTAAGTGATTTGAAAATGAACTGAGATACTTTAAACTGATGTTGAACTTGTAGAGATGAACTGAATGAATTTATGAGAGCTAGTGTTCTTGATCTTCAATCCAATTGATAAATATTTTGAATCGAAGAAGTATTTGGTTGAGTGGTGTTAATCTGAATTTATAGATAGGTTTAGTCATTAATTAATAATTGTTATTATTCTATTAATTGTGGAGTTGAGAGGTCAAGGGTCTTATGGTAATAAGGAGGAACTAGTTGGTGTTTTAATTTTGATATAATACTCTTAATATAGTCCTCAAAAACGAGGCCAAAAAGGATGGATTTTGGGCTGGTTTTTGAAAGATGGCTTTTGTTGGTATGTTAAGAGTTGGCAGTTTGGATTATTGTATTAAAATATTAGTGGAGGGTCGGCATTTGAAAAAAATTATCGGTGGTGTCTGTTGGTCTTCTAGGGTTGAATATGAATATTGAATGTAAAATAACAAGAGCGATTGAGAGATGATGAAGACTGAATCAGATCGAAAGAGCTAAGACAGTTGTTGCAGATTGAAGAACTGGATGTTTCAGTAAACATTGTTGAAACTTCCCTTACCCTCAAACTCTACATCCAACGTATGCCTCAAACTCGGCTGCGTGAGTGGAAGCGGCTACTCCAAACCTTTGGTGTCGTCTTCATTTACGTCAGGAGAAGAGGCCATCGATTTTGTCTACAATAATTAAAGTAAAAAACAGGCTACCGGAGATGGCCAAGCGGAAAGAATATCGGAGGAAATACCGGACATAAACTATTTCTAACAAATATAAAAAACAACCCAAAGAAATATATACTAAACTCACTATTTTATAGCGGAAAATGCAAGCACAAGAAACTGTTAACTGGGTCTGGTCCGGTCCGGGCAGAGTCCAAATCCAAATAAATAATTTTTTTTACCTAAAAAACAAAAAATAATAAAAAATAAAAAAATGGTTAATAAATTTTAATAAAATAAATAAACATAATAAACAAATATTAGAGTATTTATATTAAACACTTAAGTTACTAATATATTATATAATATATATTAAAATATTTATATTTAAACCCTTAATTTACTAAAATATTAATATATATTTTTTCTAAATTTAAAATAGCCAGGTCCGGGTCTGGTTAATCTGGACCCAAACCCGGCCATCCGAGTCTAAACCCTTTGGTGGGTTCGAAATTGATTTCAGACCCGTTGAGCCTTACTCATGATACAATAAAAATATAGAAAAGTTGTAATTAAAATTATATTCTAATGATATTTGGATTTGAATTTTATTCCGGGATTGAGCTTTGTTGGTCTTAACACACCTAGTCAAAATGGTGAATTAGGTATGACAATTCGTGTGACACTATATGATACGACATGAAAACGGCTGGCACAACTAATTTTTTCGTCGACACGAACACGGTAGGTGTCAAAAAAAAATTAACACGAACACGACACAACCGAATCTGTGTCGACACGATACGACTAACACTATACGAAATTCGTGACTACACTAACACAACACGACTGACACGAGACGAGACGAAATTCGTGTCGACACTAACAGACACAAAAAAAAATACTAGATCATAAATTTACAGCATACAAGGACACTCAACCCTAGCTAGCTAATAATTGATATTTTTATAATTAAAAAATATAATATAATATTATATTTAATTAATAACTGATTGTGTCATATAATCATATCGTGTTAACTTACGTTTCGTTTAATCGTGTCGTATTTTTGAAGACAAACACTAAACCAATACTTTTATTAATTCTGTCGAAACGTTCGACACTAACTCAACACTATTATAAATGTGTCGTGTTAAAATCGTGTCGTGTTTTTTTAGAGATCGTGTCTGTTTTTACCACCCCTATGGACTGTTGGTACCGTGGCCCGTCCAACGGACCATGGACCGAACCGACCATGGGCCTGAGCCAAGAGAGGCCCAGGAAACCAAGAGGCCCGGGGACAAACCTATAAATATCTCTCCTGGTCCAACAGGGGAGGAGGCTGGAAAATAGAGAGAGAATACACTAAACCCTTTTGTGAGAGAGTTGTGTGTGTGTGAGCGCCCAATTTGTAAGCCCACACACCATCACTACCTATGATGAATGGAGAATCGAGATTCCCAACTTGGGCAGTCAAATTTGAAGCATGATATTTGTTGTTATTGCATGATATTTGTTGTTGTTGTGGTAGCTAAATTAATACAGAATACATTAAGTATGATCTTACAATCCAATCCATCCATTTCCGATCCACTGATCAAATTTAATAACGTAGAAGTTTCGCCCCGGTGCACCCTGTGGTGTACCCGGGCACTTGGACCGACAAGGTCCCCAAAAAAATGTGAGCCTACCACACGAACATCCGCACCTCGACAGGCCAGACCCCGTTTGCCCTCGCATTCGTCATCGAGGCGATAGCCCCCACCGAGCTCGTATGGCCAACCGCTAGGATCGAACAGTTTCAGCCGGGGACGAACGATAGAGCAATGCTCGTGGCGAGCGAGTACAGGGAGACACGAAGAGAGACAGCTATCCTTATGGACTTCACCTATAAGCGAAGGATGGTAAGATACCACAATGAGAGGGTGGTCAATAAGAACCTGATGCCAGGGGACTTAGTCCTGAGGAAAGCCAAGGTAATAGGAGTGGATCAAACCAAGGAGAAGTTGTCGACGAGATAGGAAGGCTTGTACGTGATCCTAGAAGAGATCCTTCCCGATATTTTCCGCTTGGAGTACGAGGACGGGCAGGAGATAGAAAGAACGTGGTATGCGGATAATCTCGAAAAATACAAGCGCTAAGGGCAAGCACGACGCGAGGGAGCACAGGCCGTAGCGCCCAGGCGGAGGGTATCATAGTTTTATATGTACCATGTTTCCTACAAATCAATCCAAGTTAACCCCCCATGGTCGGCGTAACAAAAGAAAGAGCGAGGAAGGGCCCACCTCTCAAACATCCGGGGGGCAGTCGGTCGAGAGACCAAGCGCGTACCCACCCGGCGTGTTTGGGCCACCCAAAACTCATGAAATGAACGGAAAGAGTAAACAACAAGGGGCCAGCCGCCAAAGACGATCGAATGCGCCCCAAGTCGAAAGACCATGCAGGGACACTCGACTCGTACAGACCGCCCCGAATCTGACATAATTTTAGAACGTGAAAGCGTTAAATATACAAATACAGGTAGCAAGGAAAAAGCTAAGTGTTATCAAAAGAAGAAAGTTACATAGTCAAAAAGAAAGAGGAAAAGAAACTACACTAAGGCGGAGTGGTAAAGTCGTGGAAGTCAGTCTCCAGATCCTCCTCGTCGCTGTCGCCCGCATCTATGGGAGTATGATAATCAGGATCGCCCGTTACCCTGCTTCCACTCCATCTGACTCTGAGGCACGATAACCTCCAAGAGGGACGGGCTCGCAAGGTTACACATGAAGCGCCCGTGCACGAAACCTTTCCAGAAACCAACACGTTTCGAGACTCGGCATTGACACGTAGAGTCGTCCTTCTGGTCAGCTAGACGTTCCTCGAAACCAGGCACGAATTCGGCCTGAATTCCTTTGTGAGCAACAGTAGCAGCGACCTCCGTCACCTCGGACAGCCTGACCCAGTGCATCTCGAAACCTTGGTTGTAAAACCCCAAGGAATAAAGGGAAGCGAGAACGCTCAGGGAGTCCAGATAACAAATCCAATGATAATAAAAAAAGGAGAGTCGTCAATGTAATCTTCGGAGGAGGGTCAATAGGGCATAGAATAAGCTATATAAGAAAAGTCCTACATACCATTACATAACCAAAAAGGAATAGGAAGAAAAGAGCATACCTACAGGAGGATGTTAGCTTTTCGGAAGAGGAACTGGATGATATAGCAAACCCTCACGAAGACCCATTGATATGCCAGATAGACATAGGAGCATATCTAACTATGACCAAAGTAATGGTATATAATGGAAGCTCAGTAGATGTATTGTATCTAGCAGCCTTTGAGAAAATGAGGTTCAAAAAAGAACAGCTGACACCAGCTAAAGAAGCAATTTATGGTTTCACAAACACTAAAATCCCAATAGTGGGAACAATGGACTTAGAAATATCCTTGGACGATAAAAGAGTTTCTAGAACAACACATTTTATCGTGGCAGATATTAATTCTCCATTTAAAGAAATCCTAGGAAGACCTAGTATACACGTCTTCAAAGTAGTGCCTTCATCCTACCATCTTACCTTCAGGTATTTGGGAAAGATGGTAAAACGACAACTGTAAAAGGAGTGCAAAGGGACTCAAGAGATTCCTATAGAAAGGAAACCAGAATGGCTAAGTCCACAACTTTGTTCATCCGAGAAAGAGAGGACAACGAGGAAATGGCGCCAATGGGCCAAATTGAAGAAGTTGCATTAACAAGAGGAGGGAAAATTCTAATAGGTACGTCTATTACCTCAGAATTAAAAGCCTCTCTGGTAAATTTATCGTATGCTCATTAGGTCTTATTTGTATGGGAGGGAGAGGCACCCTCAAAGGTACAACGAACAATAGCGTGCTATGAGTTAAAGATCGACTCTGGCTTCACTCCAGTTCGGCAAAAGCAAAGATGCTCACAGCCGAAAGAAAGGAAGCAACGCGGGAAAAAATAGAAAAGCTAGTCTGCGCAGGGCACATACACAAGGTCAAGTACCCACAATGGTTAGCCAACCCAATAATGGTGAAAAGATCCAACGGAAAGTGGTGAATATGTGTGGATTTCACTGACCTCAATAAGGTATGTCAAAGAGAAAGTTATCCGCTTCCCTCAATTGACAGATTGGTAGATGAAGCTTCTAGAAATGAAGTACTATCAATGATGGATGCTCACTCAGGTTATAATCAAATATTCATGAAGGAAGAGGATGAGGAGGTGATGAAGCACTGAATCTGCTACCAAGGGCTCGCGGTGGTGCGAGGAGGGCCGGAGGTTCTGGAGTCCATGACGCGCGCTCTACGTCAAATCCTTTAAGAAGAGAATAAACGATTCTGATGTGGGAATCGGTGATTCTCTTAGTATTGCTCTAGTGGAGGTGTAACTTGTGTTGTGCCTTAGAGTGACCCCTTGGAACCCTTTTTATAGGGTCTTCGGGGGCGCAATCTGCGGCGGGTATCGTGCCTTTTGCCATAACGGGGCGCATTAATGACCCATTATGACACAGGCTGGCGGCGAGTAACGACTGTAAATCGGCGATTTAGGTAGAAAATCGCATATTTAGGGGCAAACTCACCGAGCTCTAAAGGGCGAGATCTCCAGGATTATCTCGGCCTCAACTCGGCGATTTACCACTAAACTCGGCGATTTGGTAGCTAAATCGGCTATTTATGGGTTAACTCGGCGATTTGACGATAAACTTTGTTCCGCACCGTGGGAGCCTTCCGAGGGTCCGGCATATAACGACGGAACCCTAATCCTTGTTGAAGGGCATTGTTGGGAGTGACTGACGTAATCAGACATGTCTCACTAGTACTCCCCCCTGAAGAAAGCACAAGAAACATGTGTGTATCACCAGTATCCCCCCAAGCAAGGTTGTGTGTGTGATCCGCATCAAGGCCAAAGCGACAAGATGGGATCAAATCATTGCGGCCACAGCGACACAATGATTCCGTATCTCTTAAGGCCAAAGCGACAAAATGGATTGATTCTGGCTAAAGCGACATAATATAGTTCAGGACAACGGACCTATGTGCTTATAGTTCATCCCTGATCAAGAGTGACTTTTGCTGTGTCATCAAGGCCAAAGCGACAAGATGAGAGAATTATTAAAGCCAAAGAGACAAAATAATTCCTGGTCCATTAAGGCCAAAACGACAAAATGGACCTTGATCTATTAAGGTCAAATCGACAAAATAGATCCGATTCTGCCCGAAGCGACAGAATCTGATTCCAGCCAAAGCGACAGAATCTAGTTCTAGTCAAAGCGATAGAACTAATGTTTATAGTCAACCTTGATCAAGAGCGATTTTATGTCCGCAACGACGGCTAACCCATCAATGCAAATAAGAGGAATGATGGGTTGAGATCATTAAGGCCAAAGCGACAAAATGATCTTTGGTCTATCAAGGCCAAAACGACAAGATAGACCTGATTCTGGCCAAAGCAGCATAATCATACCTGCAAAAAAGAAAACATCTTGCAAAACAACTAAATCAGTCTAAATCGCATATTATTATTGACCAATTGAACTTACCGTGTGATTTTACCATTCGCGATATCCTTCCTTGGCTCGAATGAATCCTCGGTAAATCTGGCCAAAGCGACAGATTTACCGTGCTCATATTCGACAACTTCTGGCCGAAGCGAGAGAAGTGCCGGGAGAGTTTGTGATACTCCCCACGAAATGTGACGACTTCTGACCAAAGCGATAGAAGTGTCGGGAGAGTTTGTGATACTCCCCCTTTAACGTGACGACTTCTGGCCAAAGCGACAGAAGTGTCGTGGAGAGCTTGTGATACTCCCCGTTTTAGTACCTGCATAAAATGTGCCAAGTTCTGGCCGAAGTGATAGGAGTGTCGGAGAGAGTTTGTGATACTCCCCCCGAATTGCAACGACTTTCGACCGGAGCGACAGAAGTGTTGAGGAGAGTTTGTGATACTCTCCCCCGCATTGTGACGACTTCTGGCCAAAGAGATAGAAGTGTTGAGGAGAGTTTGTGATACTCCCCCCGAATTGTGACGGCTTCTGGCCAAAGCGACAGAAGTGTCGAATAGAGTTTATGATACTCTCCTCCAAAGATGGGCATGACGACTTCCGGCCGGAGCGACAGAGGCACCGGAGAGAGTTTGTGGTACTCCCCCCTGAAATCGTGCCGTTGTGACAGATTTTTGAGTTATGTTTTGGATGTTTGTGCCCGAAGCGACAGAAGTATTGAGGAGGGCTTGTAATACTCCCCCCGAGAATCATGTCAACATGACAGATTTTGAAATATTGGTGTTTCCGTCTGAAATAACGAAAGTATTGGAGAGAGCTTGTGATACTTCCCCCGAGAATCATGTCGATGCGACATATTCTTTGGGAATGAATGAAATAATTTTTCGGAATATTTTGCAATCTTTCTATTTTGATTATCAATGAACTATCTTTTGTCTTTTCTTTACTAATTTTCCATATAAATCATCTCTAAATTATAACCTAGGCTCGAAACTAGATTGACAAGCCGTAACTTAGCCACTCTGGACGTAAGTTAGACTCTGCTAACCCTTTCTTAGCCACTCTGGACATAAGCTTGGTTGTACGAATCGTAGTTCAGTCGTCAGTTAAATTTGCGGATAATTTATATCTCCAAATTAACACAGAGTTGCAAAGAATAGTACAAATAATAAACCAAAAAATAAGATGTATGGTGAGACATGCCTGAACACGTCAGTCACTCCCAGCAACGCCCTTCGACAAGAACTAGGGTTCCGTCACTTGCTGCCGGACCCCCGGAGAGTTCCACGAATCCGGAAGGAGTGTCTACGTCAAGTACTCAAGGCAGCGCCTGGGAGTCGCCGATTGGGACTACCAAGTCGCCGACTCCAG